>QTSX02005685.1:844501-978874 GCA_014839935.2 Entomophthora muscae | reverse complement strand
GTGAAAATAAAGTTAAATGAGCCTTTGGTTCACACAAATTCTAGCTTATCTAGTTGTATTAGTTTACCATTTTCATTATAATTTCTCAGGCACACAGGCCCCTGACACTCCTACTGTCAATCCTGTGGGGGGCTCACTTGCGCTATACTGCCCACCTGAAGCACAATTTGGACCAGTACATTTCACCAAGTACCCGCCAAATCCAGCCTACTCAGAGTTTATCTTAGAAAATATCCTCCTCTCTGACCCCTTGGTAAGAACTAGAGTCACAGAAATTATCAGGTGTGAAGAGAAGTGGTATGCTGTACTGCCCAGATTATTCTGCAACAAATCTAAACGTCTGCCTGCATATCAAGTACCAATAACACTAACTCCAACCATGCGACCCAATTGCCTACAAGAATTTGCCATCACTAACAACGTCATTTCCACTCAGATGTTTGAAGTATTCTAAATTACTTACACAGGCCTGATCAACTCCATGGTGGCCAATGTTGGCCCCTGGTCCTTGCTGGGTCAATTTTTATCCTGTTTTATCAAGTTGGCACCCAGCCTATGATGAGCATTACCCTCTGGCCCAGTGGTTCTCCCACTGGCATCCAACAGTATTTCTGCCAACAATGGTTATCCCAACAGATCATTTGAATTTGTATATTACTTATTAAAAGAGGCACCTGTATATATTAAGGGCTCTGTAATATATAATATGTATGTAAATGTCACGGAAAAGGCATAGTTGATGGCCACTTTGGTGTAATAACAAAAATATTAAAAGTGAAAGAAAATCAGCTTTATATTAGGAATATAAATGGGGTTAAAAACATTTTTAGCAGGAAGAAAAAAGAAAAAAGATATGTAGTTCAGGTTTAACTGGCTCAAATGTCTCTCAGAAAGTATCATTTTACATTTATGAAAGAAGATCTAGGTCTTTAAAAAGAGAGCTTGAAGTTATAAATCTGTTATCAACCTCTCATATTTGATGAAATTTGGAAAGTTATATGCTTCACCTTTAACATTTGAAAGTTTCTCAGAATATTCTGAAGTGACTTATCATTTGAAATCATGGGATGATACCAGAGAAACAAAAAGATTGTAATATACTAGTGGGTATTAGGGCAGTTTCATGAAGTAGGGCAGCTGACTAGAAGGTGTATTTCAAATAGAGGTATCAGTCTTTCAAAAACAACAATTTTTTTCTAATACAAACTAAGGATAGTTATGATGAGCCAAAGATAGGGTCATATCATTTATAGCTTTGTGACTGCTATTACTCTCTTATGTGTCAGGAATATTCCTGACAACACCTTGTGTCAAGATAAACTTTTGGGCACAATCGGGCTCAAAGAGCAAAATAAAAAATTGCAGCAGTTCCCCCTGATTAGGGAAACTGCCGCAAAACACCTGGTCAAAGAAACAGAAATTAAAAAATTGAATCTTGAAAAAAACAGGTTTTATACCCCGGCCGCGGACCGCACGCCTGACCGCCAGGCAGCCCGCCCCCATCAACTAGCCAGCTGGCGGGGGACAGCACACCCCCCACAGAGGGACTGTCCACCCCCTGCCAAATGGGGAAATTGCCCAATTGGGAACCCCCAAAAGGCAATTTCCCCAAACCCAAAAATGGGGGAACTGCTGCCCAAATTTGGAACCTACCAAATTTGGAGGGGGTTTACAAGATGCCCAGCATGACAATTAATGCATCAACTATAGAAGTTGAAAGTGATTGCGTGAAAGTACCTGAAGAAGCTCCAAAGTCATGCAATGCCAAGATTAACAATTCATTGCCTGCCAATTCATTCCCATCCCACTCCCAAAAGGGAATTCCAGACAACACCAAGTGTTTGGGGTTCCCTGTCCAATGTTTTGCACTATTCATGCCCCACAAGGATGATAGTATATAATAAAGCCAAATCACTTGATGATAGTTTGTGCTATCATTAAGTGAAATTATCCCTCAATAGTATCACATGAATCAATTTAAAAAACTTTACCTACAAGAAGTTAAACAAGACACTAAGCTTTGTCTGCCCTTCCCCAGGATCAGAAAATGAATCACTTAATCTTCTCAGCTGTCCTCACAGCATGCCTAGGGATTGGGGGCCACCAATATAACTAACAGCATGGGCCATTCAACAAGCCACCTGGCGAGTATTACTATAAGGAGCCAGCACAGCTCAACTCCTCCAAGCAGTACTCCTGGCCCACACTGGTATTGCCCCACTCCACCCAGTCTGTAGCCATATACACCTGTATATACTACGTACTCACATATTTCACCGGTAATTTTGGATGCTATAACGTGCATGCCAAAGTCTGTTTGATTGATGATGACGGTCTATCCAATTGTGATGGTGCTCACAGGCTTCCAAGTTGCCAACTTGGTCCCTTATTTTGCTAGAATACTTCCCCAATTGTTGGGTCTTTACATATGCAACCCATCATAGTTATTTTTAGTTTGTATTGTTCACTTGGAGATATTCTCAGCGATATAAAAGGTTGCAACTTTAACTCCATGGAACGATAAAGGTTCTTAAATTTTTTCATCCACTTCAAAGATTTATTAAACTTGGAAAATTTAAACCATACTTAACATATTTTGAACGATTTGAAGATAAAGTGATGCAATATGTTATAAAATATTCAATCTGGCGCCTAGGCATAACAAAAAATAATGGCCCATTTTGTTTCCCGCTTCTTTTTCGGCCTAATCTGTTTTGGGTTGGAGCTGGCGGGAGGTTCGGATCTGTGCCAGCTTGGCCTTCTTTAATTGATCGGGAAGCATTTAAAAATGGGGTTTTATCAAGATGGACCATTCTGCAGTGGTTTTCACGTCAAGCATTAGATTTCTGGCTGGGGTTTTCCGGCCTGACGCTGCCTCTGGAGTTATCGGGGATTCCTAAGCACCAAGGTGGCTTAATAAATTGACTGGGCTCTGACAAGGAATGTCCAAAGTCTCGATAAAGGGGTATTGACTGTATGACAGCAGGTGGATTTCTTTCAAGGCAGAGTTGCTTATTTCCCCCTTGGCCGCATTAACATCAATTGTTTCCTACTTTGGAATGGCGTTGGCAGGTACAGAGCCTTGGAACCCTGCTACTTTGGGTTTCCTGTTCTGGCATTTATCATAATTCTAACTTCACGTAGTAGCCTTTCTTGATGGGGTGTACTCTTTGTGCCATGTGAGAGGACAGGATTGATCTTTGCAGCTTAACCTGTACTAGGGCAATACTCCTACATGGTTTTGCTGGTCCATGTCCCAGGGTTGGCATGTAATTGGGTATGGTTTTATTTATAATGTGAACTCTATAGCCCTTTAGATGTTGGGGTGGTCGATGATATCTTGGATCTAAGCTGATCTGAAGCTTTTGGCTTGCATCCATGTTGTATTGATTAGCTGTATTTGGTTGTAAATCTGCTTGGATGGGAATTTGGGATTGATATTTCTCACCTTGTGGGTTGATTGGGGCATTTCAGTCGGGATTTATACCTAATGGGGGGGGAAGATCTGGGCCATATAGCCTAGAGAGGTGCATTGAATTGAAGGCATGTCCATTAAGTACATTTTTAATAATTGTTTTTGAATGAAGCCTTTTATTAGGGCAAAGAAGTATTGCTTATGCAGGATCTAAGAAAGTCTTTAAAAATCAAAAGTATACTGAGCTGTTTCTTGATTTGTGATTGACTATAATTGTATGTGAAAGGCATCCATTCTTTGCTTTAAACCGGTTCCCATTACCTGTGTGAAGGGAGATATATATAAATGGAAGTAAAATTAAAGAAGTGGAGATTGAATTTTGGATAGTCTCGTATTGAAGGGGACTTGAAATATAAGGATTGAGGTTTCTGCAACAAGAATAAAGCTAGAGGTTAAAGAGTGCTTCTAACATATTTTATTGCTCGTTGTTATTTGAGCCAGGCGGCTTAGCTCCGTCGAGGTTAGCTCCACCAGCAAACTGCTGAGCACTAGAGGGGTTAATGAAATAGAAGGGTTGATTGCTTACAGCTGAGCCATCTCTGGATTGTTCATGAGCGAAGCAAGTGGGTTGTTGGCACCGTCCGCTCCAGCCCCGTTAGCCCCCATGAATTGTTGGGCCCTATACGCATTTATTTAACAGCTGAAAGAACTACATTGCGTAAAAGGAACTTACATTTCCATCATCTTTGAGGGATCACGCATCATGTCATTCATTGCACCGCTTTGCATGAATTGGTTTGCCATGTCTCTAATCATAGGATTGGACATCAGGCCAGCAAGGTCCATTCCGCCAAGGGCATCGGCTCCAGGGAATTGATTGGGAGGTGCACTACCCGAGGAGCGTGCTGATTCAGCCACAGAGCCTGATTTAGTGCGGGATCTACAATTTTCCAACATATTTTTGATATTTGCGTTATTGGGTTCCATTTCACTAGCCTTCGTGTACGCTTTAGTGGCGGCTACATAGTCTCCTTTGGAAAAGTAGGCGTGCCTGGTGTCTAATTAGAGTGTAAAAATGCAAAGTACCCTAGGCGACTATACGCCTTGGCATAGGAGGGATCTATTTCTGAGGCTTTGATTGAATCGGCAATTGCACTATCCTGCTCGTTAAGTTGAGAATAAGCGGCTGCCCTAAAAACATATGAATACAGAGGAAGATTGTGGGGGTTACCGGTTAGCGTAATAAACTGCATTATCCCCAGCAAGCTCGATTGCTTGTGTATACAGGTTGATTGCTTCTTTATAATTTTTTCTCAGTCACCTTCGTATTTCCTGAAAGTTAAGTACAATCAAAATAGTTTTTACCAGCTGCTTTGAGTTCTTCGGCCCTTTTTTTATCTTCCGCAGTCACAACTTTATTTCTCTTTTCTTCTTGGGCGTTGGAATTAGAGCTCTGATGTAGAAATTAACTTTGAGCAAATAGGGGTGCAGTACCTGCTGAGCCTTCTTCTGGGTTTTCAAAAACACATTGAAAATTTGAGAAAGGGTGGCGGGCTTGATGGATAGCTCCCTTTTCTGAGCTTCATCACTTGTATCAACACCAAAAACTTCCCCTATGCAATGGGTGGCAACTAGAAGCTTTAGATATGTTCATAAATTAAACTCACCCTCCAAGCTTTCAACTTGTTCGGAGTTAAGGGTGCCATCTTCCACGCAAGTTTGGAAAAACTCGAGGATAGAGAACACTAGTTGCTTTTTGTTATCCATATTACGAAATGGTTTTATTGGGGATAGTGAGAGTGCTTGACAGAGCGTGGCTATAAAATTCAATTATTTGGTTGCTAAAATGCTTGAGTGACTTTTCAGATTGGATGTCGCTCTAGAATTTTCTAGCAATTTCATTGGTCAGCTCTGTGAGCAGCTCATGATGAAAGCAGCACCCTTTGATAGTCAAGAAGTCAATTCAAGCCAGCTTTGACGATTTAAAGGAGCAATAACTAATTAATCGGAGTTGTCCTTACAAGGGTAACACATTTAAAAGACTTGATTGATAAATTATAAATGCTTAAATCCAAAAGCCCTTTTTGAAAGAAACTATTTCGTCATTATTTTTAAAATTAAAACAAAACTGTTTGAAGCAGGAATTCTACAAACTGTGTAGCTGTTAAATAAAACAGGAATGTAGCTCTTCAAGTTCTAGCTAAGTTTCACTATAAATCATCTGCAGTTTTCAACCACCACGCTTATTTCCAATTTATACATTTTTCATTTTCGAGGAATTCGAATTTAAAGCTCCCTAGCTTATGAACCAAAAACACCCTTTTCGAAGGCTTAAATCATTGCAACTTAATACGCGCAATTGGCTATAGCTTTTGCGATGGCGCGCTTAAGCTGTATTATTTTGGCTAGAGCTTGCACCCAAAAAATTATTTTTATAATGATGTTATCTCAAAGAAGAAATTATTTGTTTTATTTACCATAAGCAAGAAGAAATCACATGTCAAACGAACCAGAGTTTAAAGTCCCATCCATACCGGAATTCAAAATCCTTCAGGAGGAAGAGGACTCCAAAAACTCCTCTTCAAACAACCTTGTCACCCAAAGAAACCTCCTGTCTCCATATTCTGGGAAAGCCCTTCAACAAAGTAGACCCCTGCGTGAAGTGAATCCTTCTTCCTTAGGTAGCTTAGTTGTCTTTTTCTATGGATTTTAAATAAGAATTTAAATCTTTAATGTTATTCCTAAACAAGTTGATCTATTATTTGGATACTTCTAGAGGCCCTAAAATTTAGGCTCATGATTGTTTTTAAAAAGCTTCTGTGACATTTAATATAAAATCACCTCTTTTAAAGTTCCTTATAATTCAACATGCATCAAAGCAATTAATTTTTTAAGAGCCCAGCGTTTTTCCTCTTCCCAATGGTCCACAAGTGGCACAGTCCAAAAGTAAAGTGCGTTCAAAAGTCGCACTTGAGCCTGGCTGTTCTCCACTTGACTGGGCAAGGCTAATCTCTTCCGGAAAAGATTTGAGAGTAAATACTTGCCCACCAGGAGCTCTAACTCTTTAGGGGTGTACTCCACTCGGGCGCTACACATTGGACGATCTCAAGCCACATAACACCGAAGATGATGCTTGGTGTGCTATAAACGGAAAGGTCTACAACATCACTGCATACATGAAATTCCATCCTGGAGGTAAACCCTAATGCGCTAATTTTAGTAATGTTACAGGGAAAAAGCAGCTGCTGAAAGGTGCGGGAAAAGATGCGACGTCGCTATACAGTAAGCCACCCTTTCCTATGTTTCTTATATTTCTTTTTAGACAAAGTTCACCCTTGGGTCAATGCTGACTCACTGCTTGGCCCTTGTTTTCTAGGGTTCCTCGAGTACTAGTAGCATACTTGTATGAAGTTAGCAACCCTTCTGTTTCACCCAAAGTGTACAATATTATCATCTGGCCTATAGACTGATCAGGTTACTGCCGTTGCTATATAAATCCAACTTTTATCTACTCGAACATGAAACCATTGGCTTACAACTTGGTAACAAACATCTATTCATAATCATTTAATGCTAAACTTGTAGAATCTTATCGTTCTTTTTCTTTTTACCCTAGCTCACTTTCCGTTCTCTGATGCTATTATTATTTCTAGCACGGGCTTTATAGTCATATGTTAATCCAGATGTACTCTGGCATTATAAGCATTAGTCATCTGCAACAAAAAAGGTTATATCAAAGCAAATGAAAAGCCACACATATTCTACTCTTCTTTACATATCAACCTCACTCAAAGTCAAACCAAATATTCAATTTCCACCTTAAAGTGATAAACGGCCAAAGAAAGTATGGCAGTGAATATTCCCCATTCCAGCAGTCTTACTGGATAACCCTCTGTATCTTAAGCAGTCTTTACAGCTATAGAAATTTTGGAGTAGGTCAGAGCATTGTTTGGCCATTTGGTAGATCCAATGGCTTCCATTACAGAGCTAACATTTCATTAAACCTCATAAGTGTGCTGAGATATATTTCTTGGAAGTATATAAAACAAGATAAATGGGAAAATTAAGAAGAGAATGATACTTTAGTAAATATAAAGGAGAGGTATTATATAGTTTCATAACAAGCCACATACTGTCCATGTAAGTCATGGGGCTTGTCCAGGTGATGTTCTGCTTAGGATTTGAAATGTTTGATCTCTGTACAACTTGATAGTGTGATAGGAGTGCCTCCTGATATTCATTATTTGGGTTGATTCTTGAGGAATTGCTTTCCCGAGAGGGAGTAACCATAGATGTTGCAATAAGGGTAGCCTCAGAAATACTACCCAAATCAAACTATTACCTTGGTTCAAGTCCTTCTCAGATCAATCTGCTAAAAAGAAACCCTCAGGGGATAGACATGCCAAAACCTTTCACTGCTTAAGAGATCCTTATTTCTTTATAGCTATGTGCTCAGGCCCATCTTGTGGGACTACTTTATCCAAAAGGGTATATCGACATCTAGCAAAATAGGCCAGCAGTTAAGACAACATTTGGGCTGCACTACACAGCATCCAACCCACATCCACAGTGAATACAACTTCCCCAAGCAGTGCACAAGTATTGGCCTTGTCTTAACTGGGCTGGTTTAGCAGAGTTACAAGGGGGGAAATATTGGGAGACTAGATAATTATCTTTATTAAGAGATAGAAGTTGTATAGTTGCGCTGAATCATTATAAGAGGAGCATGATTGTGTTGATCACTTGGTTGGATGATGAAGGGGATGGCTTGATCCAGGTAATGAGTCAAGTGCTAAATTGAGTCATCCACTGTATGGGATCATTGTTTGTTCATGTTGCTAATTCTGGGAGTTTAAGTCAACTTCCTTGTTTGGCTACAGGTCACTGGGAAGTCAGATTGCAAGTCACGAACTGCTTAGTTGGAACCTTGTTGGTGGGTCAACCCTGCTGTTTTGACAGCCTATATATTCCAAGCATTACCTTGGCCCTAGAGTGCTGCAGCTTCATTCTTTTAGGGTATGTCACTAGCCCAGCCTTTCCTGATAAGGTGGCAGCGGTTTGGGGCACCTTGAAATATCAAGCAGCTAGTGGTGTTGAAGCGCAGCAGTTAGAACCCTCACCCGGCCCAAAGATTCCAACTTCAGGCTGCTGATCCTTTTGAAGATTTAAAGCAACCCTCTCCAAATATCCAACTTCCGGAAAAAGGTTTATGGTGGCTAAATCAAGCACCAAGCTAAAGCATTGACCAAACCTTTCAGGAAGCCAGGCATAGGTAGAGACATTGGTTGACTCGGGACAGAGTACAGCCAGGCCATTGTGTAATGCTCACCATAGGATGGGTGCTAGCTTGATAATATAGGATACATATCGCCCAAGCAAAGACCAGGGCCCTGAGTTGGGCACCATAGTGTCTACCATCCCTGTCAAAGTAATGTAGAGTACTCCAAACAGTTGAGTGGACGTGGTCTTGGCAGTGGGGGGTTCCATTGGGTGGTTGGGTTGCGGGGTTAAGGGTGAAGTCATGGGGACAAAGTATGCAGACAGATAATTGTACTTGTCTTTGAACAATCTTAGCGGCCTCTTGTACCACTTTCCTTTGCATCCTATGTATTTGGTTTCTCTAGTCCTTGTCAAGAGATCAGCAATGATGATAGTCTCCAAGCCGTACTCCAAGTAGGCAGGGTTGGGAAGGTATTCAGTAAAATGCACAGGTTCAAAGGGGGCTTCAGGGGGGACGGTATAGTGCCTGAGGAGAGTAAGCAGGTTGGTCTCTGGAGGGGGTGGTTGCCTGATGGCCTACTTGGCCGGAGTTAAGATGGAAAATCACTAAGACTAGATAAGGTAAGATTTTTTGAACCAAAGGTTCATAAAACTTTATTATCAAAAATGATGATGGGGTCATCCTCATACCGCCGGGGTTCTTATACCAGGTGGTTTTGCTTCTTTTCTTTTTGCAGACTTCAGGCCCGTGGACAGTTCACTGGCAGGGCTTGGTCCTTGGCTTCTGGTTTCCCGAGTGGCAGATCCTAGTTGTGCTTGCTCTGATGAGCAGAAGTGGTGATGCTTTGTTTTGCTGCTACTGTTCACCACATCACCTGAGCAGTCGAATTGTATTACCCATTCTGGATTGGAGGCTGGCATTAGCTGGTGATCATTGGCAGGACTGGCAGGAGGCCTTGTTGTAACCTCCTTTAGGCAAGCTACAACTTCAGCATTTGCCCAGGTCTATGGTGGCATGTGGTTAATAGCAATCTGATGTTCATTTTGGAAATCATCTTTAAGAGTCTGGCGGGTCTCAGATAATTTGACAACTTGGGTCTGCAACTCAACAAGTTGGCGGGTTCCCGTCCACTTTGTGTGACTCAAGTAGCCTTTGGAGGGTCAGGGTTCTGTCAGGGATCCAGCCTGTGGGAGGTTCTTGGGAACTTGCAGGCAGACAGCCCGCGGACCGGCAGGGAGAGCCCACCACAAAATTGGTGCTAACTTTACAATATAAGATAACAATTTGCCCAGGAGGGCGTGAGGTCTGCTTGCAGGTACCATAGAATCTATCAAGCCGGTAAGAGTGATGTACATCACTCCAAATATCTGAGTGGAAGTGGATTCATTGGCAGCAACAGATTCTTGCGGATGGTTGGGCCGCAGGGTGAGAGGCAGTGTCATTGGGACCAAATATGTGGGCAGGAAGTTGTACTTGTCGCAGAATAGCAGGAGAGGTATGGTGATTTTGTTGCCTTCCTTGTAAACACTCTCGGTCTCTCTAGTTCTTGCCTCAGGATTGTAGATTAGGATTTCCTCTAGGGTGAACTCCAAATATTCAGGGTTGAGAGGGTACTCAGTAAAATGTACTGGGCCGTAGGGAGCTCCTGGTGGGCAATAAAGGTCAGGCAGCTGGTCTGCGGTTCCTTGGGGTTGATGGGTGTGAGGTGCAGAACCGCGGGAGGTAGACTGTAAATGAAATAGAACTAATATCGAATATGGAATAACCTGGTTGAACCAAAGGTTCATGTCACTTTATTGCAAGAATGGCAATAGGCAACTTTCTGGTGGTCCAGGGTATAAGTATGCCCATCTGTCATGGGTAAACTTTTACAAAAAATTTTGGCCCAGGTGTTACCATTTACCAGGTTTTTCTAGTCCTTGGTGGCATCCATTGAGGGAGTTAATTCATTGGCTGGTTTGAACTGGGAATACTCAAATTTCCTTGTCGGGTTGTGGGGTTGGTCATCTCTGGGTGGCCCACGTTTTATAGGAAGTTTCTTTATTTTCTTTTCCATGGTGGCCCAAGTTATTTTGGGTTCTATGGTTAGGCCCGCCCGCTGATTGGTTGAGTAAACAGGAACCTTCAACGTAGGGGGTGTCAATGTAGGTGATTTTGACTCATCAAGCCTTAGAGGGTTTCCCAAAATCAAATCCTGCTCTGGTTCAAGCCCAAAAATCTGCGGGTCACCAGGCAGCTGGTTTTGAGGGCTGGCAGCCTGCAGGGTGTCAGAGTTTAAATCCCATAGTTGAGGCTTCTAGTAAGCATGGTTGATAGGAGTTTTTCACTTGTGACAGGTTTGATTCCGGGGTTTCCAATGTTGATTTTGAACCTCCAGTCTTGAAACTTGGCAGGTTGGCAGGTTTCTGTTCCTCTTGGTTGGGGCAATATATCTCTGGCGGTCCAGGGTTTGGCCCAATTGGTAGTCTGACTAGCTCCTGTCTATCCTGGTCATGACAAGGCTTTTTCTGAGACCTGGGGTTTGATTCCCAGGTTTTCAATACAAGTATTTAAATGTCATTCATGAAAGAACCACACTAAAAACAAGGCAGACAGGCATCAATGTAGCTATATCACACACTTGCATTGTGACATGACCAGAGTTCAAGCAACAAGGATGGACTGTAGCACTTATCCAAACAGAATCAGGACTTTTATCAATGGTACCCACTATACACAGCTACATCTGATGTGGTGCTTTCAGCTTTATCAAGGGCGCTAAACTCAATGCCAATAGGGTATAGAGCATGGGATCTTATATACAAGCTTCACTCAAAAAGTGGCTGATGCATGCTAGCCCAGCTTACTTTGAATGTCTCCACTAAAGGGTTCAGGGATCAGAGCTTGACCCAAGAATTCTGATGTCACCTTTTGGAACTGGCACCATGGCTCTAATACTGATGTCTGGCTAGCTATCCCTGCAAGTTTTTTGCCAAAGCAGGATAGAGGACCCTTTATTAAGTGAAAAGAAATCAAACCAGTGATCTGATCATGGCTAAAGTTTCTTCCAAAATGTATACACATGGTGGGCCAAACTGTAAGCAGGTGATATAGAAATTGCAAAAACCTCTTTAAACATGGTAGTCCAATCAACCTGATTACCCCACATGCTTGTTCTTCTACATAGTGCCAAAAACCAGCCCACCAACTTAAAGCTATAATATTACATAAGCTTCCATGCACTAGTTTAAGAAAATATTGGTGACTGATCCCTTGGCCTATACAAAAGAGTTGACATGTTTCAACCGCAAAGGCATCTGGCACACAACAGAATCCTGTCTGTTTGAGGATAGGTACAGTTTCTTTCCTGGCTACCAACTCCATATTAAACCCCCTCCTACACCAAAGACTATATACACATCTGCCAATTAACTTCCCCCAGACAACACCAACAAGCTATTTGAAACCATGTGCATTAACCTCTCTGGGTAATCAACACTATAATTCCTGTTGCTGTTCCTTGGTCCTGGATAGTGTCAGGAAACCAACCCTGAGCTACTGGCTTGTAGGATCTGGGAATTGGCAGGTCGCGGGAAGAGTGGGCAGGGCTCATCAGAGGATTGTTGCTAACTTAATGAGTTAGGACATTGATTTGCCCGCCCAGGACCACGGGCCAGCAGTTGAGATGATGGTGTCAATCACCTCTGTGAGGGTGATATACACAACCCCAAATAACTTTTTGGAATGGTCCAAGGGGAGCTCAGCAGCAAATGTGGGCATTGGTTTGGGGGTGACGGGCAGCTACATGTCTAATTGGTAGGCAGGGAGGAAGTTGTATTTATCTCTGAACAGGCGGGGCTCAGTAATGCGCAAAGGGTCCTTCCTGTTGTATCTGGTTAACACTTTAGATTGGGCCAAGAGATCCTGCGCTAGTATCTTGTTAGAGGAGTAGTCTCTGTATTAAGGATTTAAGGGGTACTATATAAAGTAGACAGGACCAAAGGGAGCACCTGGCAGATGATAGGTAGCTGGCAGGCTGACAGGAAGATCCAATGATTCTGGGCTTAACTTGCAGATGGCTAAGATAGAATATGAAATATTTGGGGAAACCAAAATCATACCCTCTATTTAAAAATGACAATGTGGATTGGTCTTGGCCTGGCAGGTACTTATACTGCTCTGCCAGGCATCATCTTCTGGTTGGGTTTCTTGAGCTCAGACAGGTTGGCATTGAGATTCTAGGGATGAAATCAGGTACAGGTGGGTTGCCATTGGCTATCTCTGCAGAATAGGCCTTTGAAGCCTTCTGTTTGGCAGCTTGATAATTGGTGTAGACATGTATTCAGGTACAGCACCACTTCCTAGACTCTGGGCAAGTTTGGGGCACTTATCATTAGTGGACTCACTTATTCTGCCAAGCAGGCTGCCAGTGTCATGTGTTGGTATCTTGGGGAAACTCATGGCTTCTGGAGAGAGTGGGTTATCATTGGTTGCTATAGTGTAAGGCAGGTTTGTAGGGCAACTATCACTTATGATGAGGGCAGGTTTGGGAATTCCTCATTGATGAGATTGCTGATTTTGCCGCCCAAACTGCCTGTATTGTGAGTTGTCACTTTGGGAAAACTTCCATCATCAGACACTTGTGGTTTGCTCACAAAACTCTTTGGTACAGGCAAGAATCAGATCCCAATGGGTTGGCATCAACTTTACTAACAGGTATACCATTAATAGGCTGCAGGCAACTGAGCTCCTGGTTTTCTGAACTGGCAGGCTGCAGAGAATTAGGCTCAGGGTTTGAATCCAGATCCATATCTTGGGTTTGGGTAAAGAAAAATTGGCATTTCTGACAGATAAAATGATCTTTATGCTATGTTTTCAAGTTGACACCAATGCTATAATTGGCCTTGCCCGCCCCATCCCCAATTCTGACTGGCTGGCCGGCCACCCAAGGATGGTTTCCTGACATACTTGGACACTCAAGCACATACTTTATTATAAAGCTACCATCTTTTATATCATAAAAAGGTTTCAGAGCTATTCTCTTATCAGAATGGATTATAATAACTTGTGTAAGCTTTTTGAAGCCTTCAAGATATGAATGTTAACTTTCTGTTTCAGTAGCTGGACTAGCTGCAACTTACTCATGTTCATGGCAAGGTTCAAGCCTTTATGATCCTTGATTTTTTGGTATTTAGTCTTTGAATTCCCATTTTTTGACATTTGGGCTGATCAATACTAATAAGATTTAGAGTTACTATAACACTATGCCCCTGCTGCTACAAACTCATGTAGATTGAGCTATAGATCCTGGAGCATCTCATTTTAGATGTTGATTAGCATATTTTAAATTTCTGTTTATGACATTTGGTAGCTTATTTTTTATTGCTTTTAGAGTAAATTTGTTTGATATTTCTCTTTAAAGCGCCTTCTTTGAGCTTGTCCTTTACTTTTCATTTTTCTCTCTGCATTTTAGCAGCCACATCATCAATCTTGCTGATAATTGTCCAGGAGTCTGCTATCCTGATCATTTAGCACCCCTCCAAAGCCTTTGTATATTAACAAAACAATATTGCTAAACTGAATTTATTTTTTCCTCTGTATTTAAATTCCCATGTATTCTTTAAACTTTATAATCATTTTGTTATTTTATTGGTTTATTTACATTTTTTTTGTATACTGTTAAGTAACTCATTTTTATTTCTTATAGTTGTTTTTGCCTTTATCTTTACTGGTAATATATTAGTTTGTGTTGATAATATCACATGAATATTTAGATGGGCATTTGAACTGCTATAGATTACATCTTTTTATTATAATTATGTTTATTTATACTGTAAATTCAGAGCCTGAACGTAAAAATACAGGATTGTCAAATCCTTGGTCCAAATTTTGAATCACTTTTGCGGGCAACTCAGCTCAGTAGAAAATAAAATATTTAATAAAATCAAACATTTAATTTGAATTTTTTTGATTTATTTAAATTGGCAAATTTTGAATCTCTTGAGCAGATAACTCAACTAACAAAAGACAAAACCCAGCAAACAAATGCAGGATACATGAATCAGAAATGCAGGATTCTAATATACAATTTGAGATTTGCTGTATTTCAAACAAATCATAGACATCATGTAAAACTTAACAAATCTGAAATTGCAGGATTGTCAAATCCAAGAACCAAGTTTCAAATCATAATTGCAAGGAATTTGAAATAAATAAAATTTATGGGTGTCTCAAAAAGGATGCTAAAGGATCTAGAGTGTATTTGTGCTGATTCTTTTAGGAATCATAGGCATTCTCAAAAATCACCCTATTCCAATTTAGGACGGCTAAAATTTAGATCATAATATTCACAAAATTAACATATATAACAATAAAATTGACCAAAATATACATTCCTCTTCTTGAGTTTAAAATTTTAATAAAAATTTATTATGTCTTCTTTCAATAACAACCAAGTCAATGAGCTGTTCCCTGGCCTTGACAAAATTATGCAGGGCTACACTGGGTCTCTTAACAGTGAAGCCTCTGTCTATGGCCACTCCTAACTCACAGGCCCCTCTGCAAGCACTACCCAAGAGTCTGTTCTTTCTCCTGCGTCCTCAAGCATGGCCCTGTTTGCCCATCACTCACAGGCAGCTGCTAACCCAAATCCCTTATCAGCAATGGCATCTGGAACCAGCCATTTTAGCCATGGGGTCACCCAGAGAGCCCAGGACCCCAAAATAACCAATCAGATGGCATTAACCAGTTCCCGTGATGAACACATCCCTCCCCCAGCCAATCAGCCTGCAAGACGCAGAAGAAAACTAATCACTCCAGAGATTGTTCTCAAAAAATGGTTGAAAAGCAAGGGAAGCTTATGTCCCTTGGGGAAATTGCAGCTGCAATGGGGTTTGCAAAGTCTACTGTGGCTGCAACCCTGCAAACCCACACCAACTGTGGCCCCCCTACCAAGAAGACCCTGACTGGTGCCTGTACTTCAACCAAAGGTGACACAGCCCATCCCTTTATGATGGCTATTATGAAACGTGACCCACAGATGCCCCTGGTCCAGGTACGTCTCCAGTTGGGACTCCACAGCATCTTCACCAACAAAAGAACAGTGAATTTTTGGATGCACAGAGTTGTGATTGCTTCTAGAATCTTGTCCAATCAAGTTCTCAGTGGCCCCATTTTAGTGGACACTGACCCCTACAATTCAACTATTATTAATTTTATCAAAGGAAGGGCAATGAGGGCCTGTAATGATGTAATCTTCCTGTTGTATGCTAAGATATCTGCAAGTATCCAAGACTTTGGAGAGAAGTGTATTAAGTCTGATGTGTACAAGCGCGGCCCAATATTGTATTGGTTTGTCAGGGTTTTATTGGCAGTTTCCCCATTGAGTGTCAATTATTACTCGGCAATATTGAACACCGCAGATGGGTATGCCTACCAGACAGAGCTCAAGGCCATGCTGGAGGAGTAGGCCACACAAAACACCATGCACACAGTTGTACTGAGTGCAGAGATGAAGCAGCAGGAATGGGTTACACAAGAAATCAGGGCTGTGGGGCGTACCTGCTGGTCCTACCCCATCAACTACACTGACATACATCTTGCAGATGTATGCCTCTACAATTTTGGTTCCAGCCTCAGGTGCTTAAAGCCTGCCACCTACAACAAACTATGCACCCAAATCGATAAGGGGTATGAGCTTTTCCCTTCTGTGTCTGTCCAGGAATTATTTGATCTCATCATCTTCTATGCAAGTGATAGTGATAAGTCCAGAAAGGACCCCTGTCTCCCCCCACGCCAGTCCATCTGTTTTGTCAAGCCAGTATATGTGATGGAAGAAAAATTTGAGCAATTGAAGCAATCAGCTCTTGCTGCCCCTTCCCAGTCAACAAACCCTGCCTCCCCAACCCCCATCAAGCCACCTGCCTTCCAACCCTGACTCCCAAACCACCACCCATTCCCTCCCCACTATCTATGATGCTGTCTCTTTCACAGGCGCAGATGAAGGCAATGTTCATTCCGCCCATTCCCTCCCCCTTCCCGTCCTTTGATTAGTAAATAAATCTTTTCTTTGTGACAACTTATTAAAATTGATATCTCTCTTTCAATTCATAATTAATAATATTTTCTTTTTACATTATCAACATTTCCCATAATTAATACAATGTTGTACATTTTACAAATAGCTTAAAATTATGAGCATACATATTTTTCATCATCATTAATAAATTAAAGACAATAAACGTAAATATTGGATTAGAATATTGCAATTAGACGTCAACTCTTGATATTTTGATATTATGTACATAACTCAATGCATTTTGTTTAATAAAATCCATTGTAAACTTGGCCTTTTCCATTATAATTTAATGAAATGGATTTTGTTTATATTAGGGCCATTAACGCTTAGTACAAATATTGAAAATTAGTGCATTTTACAGCCTTTATATTTACCTATTGGTAATAATTCTGTAAACTTTTCAGTCAGATTTTGTGAGTAATAAAAATGTAATGTGTTAATAGATTACTGTTTATTGTCATTAATTGGCTGATTTTCTTTTCTGTGGCAATTGTGCATTTTCTGATATTTACAACTAGTATCCAATTGGATGTGAAGCCAACCAATTGGATACTAGTGCGTAAATATCAGAAAATGCACAATTGCCACAGCAAAGAAAATCAGCCAATTAATGACAATAAACAGTAATTTGTTAACACATTACATTATTATTACCTCGCAAAATCCAACTAAAAAATTTATAGAATTATTACCAATAGGTAAATATAAAGGCTGTAAAATGCACTAATTTTCAATATTTGTACTAAGCGTTAATGGCTCTCTGGCAGGAACCCACTTTGAGGGGAACAAGTCCCCAAGTTGGTGAGCCAAGGCCCCTAAATTAAGCCCTGCAATGGCTGAACCAATGGGCACAGTAACCATAGCAAGGTGGCCCAAGTGACCTAAGTATGCAAATCTTCTCACCAGGTAGCTGAAACAACCCAAAAGATAGTATCCTATCATGTACAACAACAGATAGAATGAAGCGTGAGGCCGTACCAACAAGGGTTCAGCAGGTGAGAAGTAGAATGGCGGCCATAGTGGAACTTTTGTCCCTAATGACCAGAGGGATACTTGAACCATCCTTTGGCCAAGGACTCCTTCTGATGGGCATCATTGGGTGAGGAGTTTTGCCAGTCAATAGAAGGAGTGGGATTCTCAAGACCTTTTACCGTTGTAAAAGGGAGGCTAGAAACCACCACAGGAAATAAATTCCCTTCATGGCTTCAAATAAGTTACTAAGAAATAGATGTGACAAGATAGGATAAGAAATATTCTTTATTGTTGGAACAGAGAGAAATGATAATAATAGCTCATTTAAATACCCTCACAATGAAGGCTGACACATTTGAGTGGCATTTTGAGAATAAGAGGGATTTTCATGGACCTGAGATCAAATTAATACCTTGTCTCAAATACTGATAGAATTGGAGCTTAATAATATAAATTGTTATAAGATTGACACAGAGGAAACAGTGATGAGCCATACAGCTGTAGATAATTAAGCGGGTTGTGTTAAAGTGACCACTTAAAACTAAGTACGGAGCTTGGCTCACATATAGAATAAATCAATTCCAGAGCTGCAAGGAAGACAGCTGCAGCCAATCAGATTGCGAGCGGTAAGTGACGTTGTTGATTGTGTTAAGACCTTTTCAAAATTCAATTTGAAAGCCAGAGCAAAAGTCAAATGAATAGAATCCATATATAAAGGTAAACTAAGTTGAAAAGTTAATTCTGTACTAACACTGGGTCTTTCTTTAGGGTTCAGAGTTTGAAACCCATTGAACTCATTGTTCAAATAAACACTGGACTCCATTTCTTTGTTGTGGTGTTTTTTTGAAAAGGATTTCAGGCCCAGATTTTCAATAAAGTTAATGTAGTCAGGGAAAGAATTCCTGACACTCTCTAATATAAACACAGTCAATTTATTTTAAATTGTAATGAAAAAGACCTAGTTTACAGTGGATTTTATTAAACAAAATGCATTGAGCTATGTACATAATATCAAAATATCAAGAGTTGACATCTAATTATAATATTCTAATCCAATATTTACGTTTATTGACTTTAGTTTATTAATGATGATGAAAAATATGTATGCGTTAAAGATAGTACTATAAAAACCAGTCTTTTGATGGAATTCAAACAAAATATCAACAATCTATAACTTGCTCAACAAATTAGAAGCACACCTGCAAAAGATTGTTGAAATAGAAAGAAATATCAGGGAAATAGTGACAGGAAAGCTGGGTAACAAGGGCCAGCCACTAATCCAGTCAAAAGAAGATGCTCTGGATAAATTGGGAAATATTATAGATGAAAAGAACAAAGAAGCATTACTTAATCTACAGGGAACAATTTTATCAAGTCTGAAGTTCAACAACATGGCCTGCAATTTTTGGGAGTTCTGGCAGGGGGCCAAAGAAAACAATAAGATCAAACTAATTGAAGGAACAGAAATTCAAAAGGAAATTAACACCAATGAAGAGGAAACTGATCAAATGAAAACAGATGAAAATGAAACACAAGCAAGAAGCAGAAGCACTTCAAGAAATACAGAAGCTTTATCAAATGAAAACCAAGAAGAAACACAAGTTGCAAGAAATATAAGAAAAATTAAGCCTAGAAAAATTAATGAAGAGCATCCAACACTCATGAAGTTTGCCAAAGTGGCACCTGTGGCTGAGGGGGCCACAGGGGGAAACAATTAGTAAGTCTTTTTATGTTTTACTTATATTTATTTTAGTCATCACCAGGAATGGGGATGAGGTCGCGGAAGTGGCGGCTTATACACTGAGTTGGTTTTACGGGGGTTACCAGTCGCTGGTGGCCCCTGTAAAACAAATAAATAAAAACCAAATAAATAAAATAATTCAACAAAATGTGAATAATTTTTTTAATATTGAAGCTCAAGATAGGGAATATTCACCACCTGCGGGGTGCTTGCCATGGATAAGGGAAGCATATGAACTAGGATCAAATATCAAAAATCAAAGAAATGAATGAAATTTGTGGGGATATCAAACTGAACTTCAATGAATACATATACAAAAGCATTCAACAATTCCCATTCACAAACATCAACAAATATGAAAAGAATTTAATAAAAATTGACTTTCAAATAGGAAATGAATATTTGAAATCTGCAATTTTTAACAAAGTTTTTAAGGCACTATCAAATAAAGTTGGGGATACAGTCCTTGTGAATAATTTTAAACATTTATTTATTTCATTTGCTGAGGCCTGGGGGGCTGATTCAAGTCAGGTGCCCCCTGGAACCCTCTTCAAGTGCAACCAAACATCCTATATTACTAGGTTAGTTCAAACATTCAAAAAATTATGCATGTTCTTGGAAAAGTATACCTTGCAAAGAATCCACGTTGCAGTATACCTGGGAATCCTCCTCCACTGCATATTAAAAACCATCGTCAAAAAGTTGGAGGATGTACCTATTCAAATGGATACTTGCTGTGTAGCCCTTGACCGCCAGAAGACACCACAGAGATATAGGACAGTTGAGCACGTCCTCTGACTCATTTGCATTGGCAACGCTATACGGGTACTATGTGCCCCCCCAAAAAACCTACTAGTTAATTTGCTCACCTGCCTGCCTTTTATCAAACAATCAGCAACCACCGGGGTACAGGGCGCCACCCCTCTAGCAATCACATCCAGGGTTGTCCACCACGTACAGAAGAGTACGTGGATCCAATTAGATGCATTAGCTGAAAATTTAATTTTGGGGTATAATTTCCTGGAATAATCACATCCCTTTGCAGTTAGCATCCCCTAATAAATATTTTCCCCTTGCAAATTATTTTTTTTTACTTTTTATATTTTAATACTAATTTTTTTAATATTGTAATATGTACTATTAAAATTTTACTATAAAATTTTTAATATTACATATTTAAACATTAAAAAATTTAGTATCTAAAAGTTAATATTAAAATTTTAATAACACATATTACAATATTAAAAATTTTAATATCAAATATTTTGATATTGAATAAAGCACAATTTAATAAAATTGTTATATTTTGATTATTTAAAATTTTAATATTTAACTTTTAAGATTTATAATTATAATTATTTTATTTTTAATATTTTAATTTTAATTTTAAATTTTAGTATGTAAACTATAATATTAATATATCTAAATATATTACAAGACATTAGTTGAAGTTGTAACCACGTCAAATATTAAAAATAAGTTAAAAATGTTTTTATTTATTAGCTTGTCGAGTACAGGTTTATTTATCACATAGATAAACATCAAGAATTGAATTTATCCGCACCATGCAGCCCGCTCCACTATTGTTTTAAACAAATGATTGTTTAGAACTCAAATTACCTTTCCCTTGTAATGTGATTTGATAAACATATTTGATATACTTGACCTGCGTCCTAAGTACTAATTAGTAAGCAATACATGAAAATCATTAGTGGTTGTGTTGTGTGGCTATAGTGGCAATGAAATAACAAGAATCAGATGATGACATGCAAGGTCCAATTTGTGGCTTAAAAAAGCCAAAGTACCATCAACAATTCACAATTATTTAAATAAACTAATTTATTTCTATCTTTTTTTAATTTATTCATTTGTTAGCGCAAAAGCCAATAATAATATTCAGTGCATTAGAATAAAAATATTTGTCCTCATACCTAGTATAATAAATTTTACTTACCTTTTCTACATATTCTTAAATGTCTAATACATTCAAATGTCACATTATTATATATAAATAATAATTATTGAGTCCTAATAAAAACAAACTAAATAAAACCCAGAGGCCCCATTTATCTGATTGGCTCAGAGGCCAGGGATTTTGGGAGGAAGGATTCCGAGTGCTCATAGAAAGCTGCCACCACATTGGGTGGCATTGCAAATTGGCTGATCTTGAGAATGCTGAAGAGATCCTCAGTATCCTGAGGGAGGCCTTGTTTTACCTTATTCTTGATCCAGCCAAACACCTCCTTGATTGGGTTCAGAAATGGAGAATAGGGCAGAAGGAAGAGGAGTCTCATTGGGCAGTCTGCAAGGCAGTGGCTGGCAGAATGGCTGTTTTTGTCAATGGGGGGGATTTGGACACAACCAGATCCACTTTGTGGAGCCCAACATTATCAAGCACAACAATGTTGGTTATGCCGCTGTAATTTATCTGAAGGTACTCCTTGACAGCTCAGAGAAAATCAAGAAAGGTCCCACTGTTATGGAAGCCTTTAATCATCTGATACTGGTCCAACCCGCAAGGACCAAGAAGCGCAACCATGGAATAGGTCTGGGAACAAACAGCTGCACGATAGGCTACACCATCCTTGGACCCCTTCTTAACCCACCCATGCCTAGACCTGAGTGAGGAGGAAAGCGTCAATTTGTCAATATAGAAGAACTGGACATTCCCAGTCTTCTTTAGTGCCAGATATGTCTTGGCATAAATGTGTCAATCCTCAATGGTCTTTTCACTGTTCCTATTGTACAGAGAAACTCTGAGCACCTTTCACAAGAAGCCCAAATCAACCATTGCTTTTTAAACAAGGGTTTTAGAAACAGAAAGCCCAAATATGTGGCAAGCATTGATTGGACAGTAAGTGTGTCCAGGTGGCAATCCTTGGCTACCCACTGCTTGATTGCATCAATATGAATGGGCTGAAGGAGTTTGGGCTGCCGCTTAGCCTTGGTGGATTTGGCAATTTGCCTGGTGTTGCCATACTTGGTGTTGATGTCGGCAATGTATCTGGCTGTGACATCAAATCAGGACGCAATATCCCAAACAGCCATTCTTCTGTTCAAGCAGTTGAGGAGAGCTTCACGCTCACTATCCATCAACTGATTCCGGCCCTTGGCAGGTACCACAGCATCTTGGCTACCAGGCTCAACACAGGGGACAGGGACCTTTATGTAGAAGGTGAGATCACACTTGCTTGCATTGGTGCTGTCAATGGTTGAATACACAATAGGCGCAGATGGTTCCTCAGTGGTGGCCAATGGCTTGTAGGTGGTGTCAAAGACGCGGGGGCAGGAAGTAGCAACTCTTGGATCAAGATTGCGGGGCCGAGTGAAAACTGGGTATACAGTGGAGGTGTAAGTAACCTCAGTGTTCCTGGTGACCCTGGTGTAGAATACTTTGGTAGCAGGCCTTGAAAGTGGCTTCTGCCTGGGATTCAAGCTGGTAGTTCTGGCTTGGGATGCGGGAGGTGGTTGGCTGGCGCTGACACCTTGGGAGGCCTGTGTATCAGCATGACTCCCCTTGAGTTGGGTTCTGGGTCTGTTCTTGGACCCTCTGGGACACCCTTGTGGACAGGCTGCCCGCAGGCTGGTGCAGGAGCGGGTTGGGAATGCAATTGACAGTCCATAAAAATAAAATAAAAAATAAATTTTAGATTAAAAATATGTATTTATTTGGATTTATTGGTTTAGTTGTTTAGTTGTTTTCTCTTGATTTAGCCTTGAATAGTAGCAGAGTTTCTATATCTGTGATTTGAAGTGAATAATATTGTATACTTTCCGGGTTTGGATGATTTTAAAGTTTAATAACTTTTTATGTCTAATTATGGTTATTGAGATTAATTTTTAGTTTGATTTTTGTTGTGGTGGAGCTTCTTTATTTGGGTTGGTGTTTCTAGTGTGCTTAGTGTACATTAAATTTGGATTCCAGTTCCTGCAATTAATATCTAAGTTTACTAGTGGCATTCAAAAGTGATTTGAAATTTGGTTCTTGGATTTGACAATCCTGCAATTTCAAAAAACATAGTAAACTTAATGAAAATGGTTGATGGATTTGAATGCTTCAAATCTGATTCCAGTTAATTCATTTTGTCCATTGAAAATATGCAGTTTAACTTGAACTTTGCAAAGTGTCTATGAGTTCCTGCATTTTCAAATATTCAAATAAATACTCAAAAAAATCAATTTAATTAAAAAAGGCCATCCTGCAAAAGTGATTCAAAATTTGGACCAAGGATTCAACAATCCCGCATTTTTACGTTCAGGTTCTGAATTTACAGTATTGATTTTAACTTTAATTGTTTATACAATTAAATGTGTATAATAGCTTACAGATACAATGGAACAGCTAATCAGAATATACTTTGGTTTCTTGTTTTCCAGGCATCAATTAGCATTGACAAGCCTATTTATTAGTAGATTATGTATAGTTTAATTTTTTAAATTAAGTCTTTTCAGATCAATTTTTTCAATGCGCTTTTGTTGGCATGCTGCCCTGTGAAAAATATAGCACCTGGTCACCAGCTTCTTAGTTGCTAGATTTTTCACAAGTTGGCATGTCAATGAGAGTACAAAGAAAAGAAAACGTGATTTAACAGCCTTGATTTAAAATTTAAACTATACATGATCTACCAACAGTTGATCTTTGTCACTGCCAATTGACAATAGAAAAGTAAATGATAAGTTTTATTCTAATTGGCTGCTGCTTTTTACTTGGATTTCCTTGAACACTTTTGTTTGCATTACTTTATATAATTAAAATTAATATAAAAATTATAAGTAAAATCATCTGTATAAAGCAATGTCAGGAATGACACTTTTTACCTTCCAAAACTCAAGGTTTGGAACAAGATTTGAACCCTGGCCAGTTTGGGCCGCCAGCCCTGAGGACCAGAGAGCCGCCCACCTGATTTTTTTTGTAATAAAATCCTTACTGATTCAAACTACAGATGTCATTGAAGATGAAGACCTTAGCACAAATTTACCAATAATGACACTTATTGAAGACCACAACTAATTGCCTTATAAGAAAAAGGCACCTATCATTAGATTGATGAGCCAGATGTTTACTTTGATAGCCAATCAGAACCCATTCCCTGAAGAAGGCACTGAACATCAAGCTCCACAAATAATACTGCTCTAGAACAGAAGGGTTTCACAACCCTTATGAAAAATTCATCTAATGAACGTCTGTCCTGTGTCTGTGCCATTTTTCTGCCCTCAAACCTGGGCGCCCTGCCTGTCCAAATTTACATTCCCTAATTATTAGAACCCTGATCATTAAAACTAAAGTCTGTTGGTGGGATACTGTATGAACCTCTAGATCTCACATCAGATTTAATCATCATTTTGAAATAAAGATTATGTGATATTGGTTTTTTTAATTATTGCCGATTTTGATCTTAGCAATCTGTCAGTTCAACATGAGTCTTTCCAGCCCTACCAGTTACAGTTTTTTGTCCAAAAATGCTCCTTGCAGGCCTGTTAACTTTACTGAGTATCTTTTAAAACCTGAGTATAAAAAATGCACCACTGAGAACATGTTATTGAGTGGTCCTCTGTCTCACACTAAGGAATTGGCCAGATTTAACAGAAACAATCCTTGGTATATTACTGAACCCCAACTTTTTAAGGATAAATACAACTTACTACATTCCTACCAACTGGGCATGAAGCCACCTCTCACCCGTAAACCAATGCCTGTGTTTACCTCTGAACTTCTCCTAGATGAATCTAATAAGTTGTTGGAAATAGGGTATATTATTCTTTCTGGGGTGATTGATACTATCATCCTGGCTTCTGGCTTGTGATCTCAGGTGGGGAAGTCTAGGTTGTGAATCTCTAAGTTAGCACTAATCCTATGATGGGCTCTGCCTGCCTGGCCTGTGGGTTGTCCTATCCCTGATTCTTATGGGTTGGCCCCGGGTTGGTTTTCTGAAATCTAGATTCAGCTTTATGATGATATTGACCCAGCAGCATGTTTCTGAAATTCCTGGATGCTTATTTCTTGTTCCCCTGCAATTAGATCAGTATCTGTTATAAATATATAATGTATAATATTTATTCTCTATCCCTATAAAATTTGCTATCCTCCATGGTAATGATGATGAAGTTCAGCGTCAAAAACAGGGTGGGGTTGTCATGGCCATAGTTTTCCTGGATATGGCTTGGCCAAAGCGCTGCACCCAGGGAAACCCAGCCCAAAGCTCCGCCCGCTTGCAGCAATTGTAGATTTAAATCTAGCAATCAATTGCAAGTGGGTAGTGGCACAGAAAATTAGGTAAAAATGAGGCGCAGATGCCCCACGCCCAATTTTCCCTTCTCTGACCTGTTGGTCAAAAAAATCCTGACCTCAAAGGAGGTCAGGTAACAGCTTACAGAACCACCATTGGTGGTATATGTAAGCTGTCTAAATATTAAATACAAGGAGGCCACCTCATCAAGATAAACCCAAAGGCTTTAAGTAAAAATTGTCCCCGCCAAACTACCTTAGTAGTTTGATATTTTACTCTCAATAAATAAATTACCTCAATGATTCACTTATTTCAATATTTCCCAATCAGATTTGTAACAACCAGACTGCTAGATTCTGCTTTCTCACCTCTGCAATTTCCTGGTAATCTTTCTCCTCCTGCTGAAATAATTCCTGAAACCCGCAAAATTGAATGTGAGCCTATCTATGCTGCTGATTCCTTGATGTTGAGCCAAATTAAGGGTTTCCTGATGTACCTGTACATAATCTTCTTCTGTACCTTTCCTTATTCACTCTTCAAGGTAGCAATTTTTGAGTAAACATACATTGTCTCCTCCTCATTGGTACTGTCATCCTCATTTGGGTGTACATTTCCCATTTGATTGATTATGACAAGCTCTCTTTCTACTTCACCCTGACAGGGATGGTATAAAGTTGGATCTGCACTTGATCCTGGAAAGCTTATTTTTAAGAGTTTTATCCATGATCTAGGCTCTGATAGCATATATTTGACACCAGAACCAAGTATTTAAGACAGCCATACAATATCAGATATCCCAACCTGCCAGTCTATCTTTTTTAGAGAATGAGCAAGTAGGTCTTTGTTGTTCTGTGAGAATATTCAAATGTATGTATTCCAAACTTTTCCAGCCAAAAAATAATTGTGTGGGCATCTATACCACTGCATCTATCAAAGGCACATTCTTGTGGGCCAGTGTGAGAGAGGGGGGCTAAAATAACTAAGTTTGGCTCCCATCCTGGGGGGAGGATCCACCAGGATGCCATCCAGTGCAAGACTGGTATGGCTGCTTGAAGGGGTGTCCATATAGAGGATGTAGCAGATAGGTGGGGAAATAGGAGTCCAGACCCATCAAGAACATTCCACCAAGCAACCAGGGAGCATGCTTAGGGGCAGACTCTTGACTGCCCGGATCCTCCTCTTGGGCTTGTGAAAATGGGACCTCTGAGGGGGGAGAGAATGACAGGGCCAAGTCAGGGACCATGGATGGGACCGGTTTGAGGGCAGAGAGGTCAAGGTTGTCACAAGCCAAGCTTCTTACTACATTCTCACTGGTAATGAAAATGTCCTGGGCTCAACTAGGGAGATCCTTGAGCATACTCACAAAGTTACTGGGGTATCTCCCAGTGTGGTGGAGGGCATGGGAAATACAACCCCAGAGATCTGGGGAAGTACACCATGTCATCACCAAGGCGGACGCCAGGGTGAGAACAACAAACTTGACAAAAGGCACCAACATCTGAACTTGGTTTTATTTGTTATTCTCTTTAACAAAGATAGAGAGCCAAGAATCAGAAAAATGGTTCCCTAATTTTTGTCCAAACAACAAACAAAAGGCAGGAACAAGTGCCCTAGTCTTATTGGTAATTTTAAAAGAAAAAGGGGGCAGAGAACAGCAGCCGCGTGAGCTCAACTTCAAAAGCGTAATTGAAAGCTTTGGGCGTATATAGACCAATAGCGGGATTGAAAGCAAAAGAGGAGCAAAATTGAACTTTAAATAGGTAAATATAATAATTAAATCACTAATTTTCAAGTTCAAGTTGTCTAGTGTAAAGCAAAAGCGGTAAGCTTCAATGTCAATGTTAACCATGCCTTTAGGGACTTCAAAAGAGCACTGGGGAACCCAAAAGTAAGGGAAATAGGTAAGGGGACAAAAGCCAATACTAACAATTTAGAAAATTGAAAAGGGACCTAGTAAATGGCCCTAAGGAGAACTAAAATATTAAGTTTGGAAAACCAAAGTTTATTTGAAAAATGAGCAAGCAGGGGGCCAAAAGTCCCCTGTCTTGCTTTAAGGCACAGGCTTCAGTTTGAAAGGTCACCTGACCCAGGGAATTGATTTTATTGGGTAGGGGAGAAATTTTTCAAGGACTTATTCATTGAGCTGGAGGGTTTTGCAATAATTACCAACTTGGATGCTGATTGGCTGGCATTGCTGGAGTGGTTTAAATCAGCATTCAATCCAGTTGGATTGGAATATGATAATTTAGCAGTGGTGTGACCTGATTGTTTAAACTTAATTAATTTCAAGTGCAGACAAGCCCAAGCCAAAAAATAGTCTAAATTAATCAGAGATTCCTCCCAAGTGGGGACAGAGTTCAACACATCAGTGCTTGCCACCTGGGAAGGGTATGCCAACACAAATCTCTCATCAATTGTGTGGGCTAAATCCTCAAGGGAATTAAGGGGCTTGGCTGGCTTCTGAGCAGATTTTTTTGTGTGGCGCGGGAAAATTATCCTGTCCAAGGCTAAAGGGGGAAGTGACTTTACAGCTGGGTATATCCTTCTTTATCTTTATGGGTTTAGAATAAAAATACGGGGATCCATCTGGATAAGATATTTTTGTAAATGAGAGCATCTACTTTATTCACCCGCAAACTTTAGCTTCTTGATGGAGGTTACCAAACTTTTACCAACTTTTGCCATCATGGGCAACAGTTTCAGACTGAAGAGCTAAAGGGGATTGAAGAAAGATATCCTTATTAAAGAGAAGCAATGAGTTTTTATACTCTTGTGAATGGGCACCTTAGGATAGCCCATGATATAGCTGCAACTCAGGTTTGAGTTGTGTTGGTAAATCTAGTTTCTAACAGGACATCATGAGTGGTGGTGATGGCAGCTAGTAGTGGCAATGGTAGATGGATGCTATTGGTTATATCAATCGAACCAGGTTGAGTCAGACTAGAGTTGGGGCGGGCACCAAAATTGACACAATTGGTTTTGTGACCAAGATTTGCATGCCACATCACAATTCATGCAGATTTGTTTTGTGTTTTTAGGAGGCAGTTGACAATTTCAACTGCCACATTTTGTGCCCTGCTCCTAAAGTCACAGCACAACATGCATGAATTGTGATGTGACCAAGCACAATCTCATGTGGTTTTGTGGTGTGTCCAATCATAAGTATGTAAGCTATTCCTTTCAGTTGAAATAGAGATATATATTGATTGGTATTTTACTATAATTATCTAAATCAAACTGTGGTACAATCAAAGCTATCATTGTGAGGTAATGGCAGATAAAGCTTTAATAAATTTTAGTTGAAAATAAGATCCGACAACTGAACTTGCTCTAATTTTACATCCTGTGTCTTGCACAAAATGATATCATATAGCTCATTAAAAAACTATTTTAATTTTATATCATGTGCCCCTTCACAAAATGAAATCATCTGTTTCATATTTGAAACTGCCTTCCCTTTATATTTTGTGATCTACACAATGGAGTGAGGCACAAGTTGTGACCTACTCCAAAAGTTGCGGCAAACATCCACCCAGATTGTTTTGTGGCCCAATCCAAAACATCCAAAGAAATGGGTTTGTGACACTGTGTTTACACAATTGCTGTTCCTGTCCCTACCCTAAGTCAGACCCATAGTTGATCTGTGAGGATTTGGGTTCATCAATGCATTATACCAGCGTATGTCTTGATTTAGATGTACGGAAGTATCTGGTACCTTGGATTGCATAGTTGAGGCTGAGTTCAGCCCAATGCATGGGAATTGTATGTGGGTACAGCGCAGTTGATGTAAGGTTGGGCTGTGACTCTGCGTGCATAGAAGGATTTGTGAACTTTCTGCCGCCACAAACTAGGATGTGATGGGGAGGATGGTTCACGGCGCAAGCTATGTCCATTTCGGCACCCTTCCCAACCCTGGTGGGGATTAGGGAGAGCCTAGATTCCTAACTGCTTTGTCTGGTCCAAGGGAGATATCCTTGAGAATTTTAAGGTGCGTACTATATAGCGTAAGAATATAGTGTTTATTTGTTTAAATAATTTTGTGGGGTACTCAAACGTGTATATAAAGCTGAGGAGATGGCGTATATTAAACTATACATAAACACAGGAAATTATTTTAATTTGTTGGGGGTGATTGAGCAGTTTTGAGTTGATATACTTGGATGGCAACGGGTGGGAGCTCGGTTGGCTTTTGGAATTAAACAGGTGCTTCTTCTAGGGTATCATTAGTATTTTGGCTGTGGGGCGCCCACATAGTCGGTACAGAGGAAGGCGCTTATTTAATATGCGAAATTCCAAATTTCGAGTTCAGATTGCGCTCCTGAAACTGATTGGGCCTCGCCGTCGGTGGCGAGCTTCCGGGTAGGATGGCCTGAGTATAATTAAATGTGTCCTTAGAAGTACTGGGTGTGCTCTTAGGGCGACCCTGTGTGGGTTCAGCCAAAGAGGAGTCGAAACGAGCTGATTCGTTAAAGAAAGAGAACCGAGAAGAGCTGCCTGAAGGCTCGTCGGCCGGATCAGACTGAGAAAGCTGATTCATGAAGCGAAGCTGCGAGTTTTCGCGTTCAACAAGCCTTAGACGCTGCTCAAGGCTTTGAAGGGAATGCATTAGCACTCGCTGCTTCTCCTTGGCACGCTCCTTGCTTTTGGGCCAGAAAGTAGGCTTTGTAGCTTCAGCCAAGACCATTTTGGTGACTATTTCCTGAAGCTTCTGGTCTTTAAATGCCAGCGAGCATTTAAGACTTTGATTCTCAACAATGAGAGCTGCCAATCGGGCTTCAGCGTCAGGAGTAGAGTCGCCCTGCTGACCGATGTGGGATGCTTCTAAGTAAGTTATCTTGTCCATGAGGCTTTTGATAAGGACGGCCTGCTTTTCGTTCAGCCGCAGCATTTGATCGGCGCGCTGAAGGGCATCATCTCGCGATTCTTTGACATCTTGCATCGAAGGCATCCGTTCTTTTTGAGCCTGAAGATCCTGATATATAGTAGTGAGCAGATGATGGTTTTTTGCCTCTAGTTCTATGTTCGCAACGATGTCGTTGTAAATTTTGAGGTCGATGGCAACGCTGGGTGACGATGCTGAGGGGTTTTCGGAGGCTTGTCTTTCAATCTGGGAAATAAGCGACTGATTTGCTTCGGTCATGGCTTGTAGATCAGAAGCCAGGCGCGTGGCTTGAGCCTGAGAGTCGCTCAGATCCTTCAGGACTTTGGAAATCTCTTCCTGCTTTGGCGCGGCTAGGCAACGTGCTTCAAGTCTCTCAAGTTTAGACTTCATATTTTGGTTGTCATACTTTAGACTATCACATTTGGCCTTCATAATCTCAAAGTTGGAATCCGCCTGCTCCCGAGACTGCTCCAGCGTGATTGTTGCCTTTTTCATGTCTTGATGCAGCTTGGAAAATTCAACCAAGGCACGCTTGAACTGCTTAGCTTCACTCTGAGCCTTGTCACGTTCTTCAGACAGCATAGTGTTGGCTGTTTGCAGCCGCTGCCGATAAGCTTCATCCTCGTCTATCTTCTTTTCAAGGATTTCAAGGATGCGCGTTAGCTCTAGCTTCTCTTCTTCTTGGGTTGCGTCCTTTTCTTCCAAGTGAACAAGTTTAGAGTTCAGCAAATGAATCTGCTCCTTTTGATTGCGTATTATATCCTGGGCCTTCCTAAGTTCTTCTAATAGACCGTCCTTCTCGCTTGAGAATCCTCTTGGAGAGCTTGGCTTGGAAAAGAAAGTAGCTTCTGAGTAGTCTTGGGATCCATTGCGGGTCTGTATTTCAAATGCTTCCTCTTGATTTACAGGTTCGGGCGAATCCCTTGCTTTAAAGTTTTGCATAAAGGAGTCCGCAAGAGCAATGTCGGATACATCGTTACCGTGTTTCGGTGTTGGCCGTGTGTGATGTGTGAAGCCTATGAAGGGCAAAGAAGTTCCAAGGAATTCCTTGGTAGTCTTGGGTACAACAGATATTTCGTGGTTATCTTCGTCGCCCTCATAGCCACTGAAATTGGAGGTATCATCAGGAGAAATAAGCGAAGGGACAAAGGGCGGTGTGGTATGTCGGATGTTTTCCCAATCGATTCCAGCAAAAAAGGGGTGCTCCTTGATCTCTTGAGGTCCGTTTTTTCCTAGTCTCACATCGCGATCACAGATAAGTCTAGAGGTACGTTAGCTATAGAAGCTAAAGAAGGGGTACTTTTGGATAAGATCTTTAGCCTCGTCTGAGATGGGATACATTCCGTAGAATGCCAAGTGTTTCTAACCGTTAGTCTTTGAAAAGTGCATAGCATACCTGATGGTTCATTATTTGACTATGCGTTTCTAAAAGATTGTCGGAACTGAATGGTGGATCACCTTGAAGCAGTTCATACAGGAGGATACCCAAGGACCACCAGTCGCATTCTGGCCCATAGCTAGCGTTTCTTTCTTGGGCCTGGAGGACCTCAGGGGAAATATAGTCACTTGTCCCAACCGGAATGTTTGAAGTGATCTTCTTGGTTAATGACGTTCATGAAGATAAAATACCTTGCCATCGGGGTTTAACTGAATACACGAGCCGAAATCCGCCAACTTAATATGGCCATCATTGTCAAGAAGAATGTTTTGAGGTTTCAGATCCCTGTCGAATGTTTAAATATATAAATGACAGTGATATACCTATGCACATAATTCAGAGCATGAAGATCTGAAAGAGCAAGCACAGTCTCTGCGAGGTAAAATCTAGCGTCGTCTTCGCTGATGATTGGTAAACTATTGCGAACAAGCAAATTGTAAAGATCGCCACCACCAGCATATTCCATAACTAAGTAGAGGTTCTCGGAGTCTTGAAAGGTTGCGTGAAGTTTAGGGATCCAAGGGGAAAACCGGGATAAGGTGAGAACATCTTTTTCTTCCATATAAAAGGACAACTAAAGGTGCTTGCTTAGAAAATACAAAAACACCAAACTTTACCTCCTGGCACCTTAAAATGTAAAGCTTGTTAAGCGTCTTCATGGCGTAAATCTTCCCATCCTGTTTACTTCTGACGATGGAAACCTGATAAATATTATTAAGGACAGCCCAAAAAAACTTTTTCGGTTAAGTCTTACCATTCCAAAGTGACCTTTCACTAATTTCCGTATAACCTGAAAGTCATACTTATTAAGGCGAAGAGATTTGACTCTGTTAACAGCATCCTGGTCTGAGTTATCTTAGTATCTTCCAAAAAAATATAAGAAGTGATAAAAATTACATCTTTCTAAAAAAGCAGGCAGTTGAGAAGACTTGGACGCCTCTGAAGATTTGCAATCATCAAATAGAGCAACTAGAGTGTCAAGGAGGGCATCAATAGTGAGGGGGGCAGAGCTGCCTACTCCCTCATCATCTCAGCACTCTTCCTAACAAATCTTGGTATCTTTTTTCCAGGGAAGGTTTTTCTTTTTGTGGGCTGGAAGGAGTTTGCGATAAATTTGGGCTTTCGGGCCCTTTTGATGCATATTGTGAGTGGCCATAGATGCTACTGTGATATGTTTTAAAGCTATCATTATTCATGTGCCGGGCCGAAGCACCCCCTTGAGTGGCTGCAAAAGCCATTTGATAAAGTACTAGAAGGGAAGTCGGCCTCTAGTAAGGAATGAAAATGGACAGTAGAAGTTTGCAATGGAAACTGTTCAACTAAACTAACTCAACGAATTTGACATCAGCTGCGTCAAGGATCAAACAACCAATCGCCCAAAGCTGGGAAAGTTGAAGGCACTTGGACAAGATTGACTGAGATCCAATGAGAAAGCCAGACAAGCCGTTGGTAACAGTTGTCACAGTGGGGTGGGCCACCAACCTAAGGTTTCCAGCCATCAACATGTCCTTTAAAATATCCAATACCAATCAGAGTCGCCTATTGCCAATCATTTGCCGCTTTCCATTCCCAAATGCTAGCCAAACTCGCTTTCCCCTTCAACCGAGTCTGCCGCTGCAAAACATTCACCTTTGCTTAAAGCCACCCTCCTGTTCCAACCTTGGATCCATCCAAATCCGGATCATCAGCGCTGCGCATATCGTTAATACAAAATGAATAATCAATCAGTGGTGATTTTGCATTTATAGTACCAAAACCGCAATAAACAACAGCTTTAAATGTAATCCTTGGACAGTTGATGGATGTAAAGAAGCTTCACCCTTTTCAGTTCCATAAGCTTAAATCATGCAACCCTGAACTACTGAGCTACAACTACATCCAAGCATTCTTTATCACATGCTTTCACCAATTATCCAACTTCTATCGTAATAAGCCATTAAAAAGATTTAATCCTTTATTTCAAAGCAAATCATCTTGTTCTTTTTGTCGCCCTCAAACATATGAACGAAGCTATCTGCACGCTGTTCCAGAAATACCGCAAGGCATCATCAGTTAAATTCCCGCTTGATCAAGTTTAAACACAACCATAATAGAAGCCCCTTAAAATCCACCTAACCACGGCTTCTGACTTTTTACCCCCTTGCCCTAACCCACCTTTTTTGTATTGATGTGGTGTGAACCCCAGGCTCATGAGCCATACATGCATAATTTTTTAACTGACCCATGCCACATATTTAACCCATTTCCCTGGCTTATATCCCAGTAATGTCAGTTAACATATTTTTCTATTGCTATTATCGAATCTATTACACCTATAAGCACAAAACAAGGTATTTTAATTAATATATTTGACAAAGCTTACCTTTCCTTTAAACAGTTTCTTTAAATTATGATATCTTGTTGTATTTCCTTTTTAATAGCCCCGCTTAAGCCTATAAGCTCAAAAAAATTCCTATGCAATAGCTTTCACCTCCTCCCTAGGTCTAAAATATCAATACTCAGAGCTATGAAATTAAGATAAACATACCAATGCTGAATTTCTCAAGTGTATTGCCTATATAGCAAATATCATGAACACAAAGCCAAAGCTTTTTCCTTATGTTAAAACAGCAGGGTTGGCCCCCCAGCAAAGTTCCGCACAAGAGACCCCGTGCTACTCAAACTGACTTTCCCACGACCTGAAGCTAAATGCGGAAGTCAACTCAAATTTCCAAACAAAGCAACAAAAACCAGTGAAAATCTTTGCTCATTGGACAGATCAATTTGGCGTTTGACCTATTATGAGGATCAAGCCACCCCCTGTCCAATCCAATTGATTGATTGCCACAATCATGTTTTGCTTAAAATGATTCCCTCAAGCTATATAAGTCATGTATCTCAATAAAGATAACAATCTAGTTTTCCAAATATTTTCATCTTGTAACTTGCTAATACAGTACAGTTACAACATTGATAGCACAGTTAGGTTCTTCATCCTACCTTCTTTTCAAAATTCTCCATGTTGCCCAATCTTGCTGCGGTCAACAAATATACCAAAGAATCATGTCTGGGCTTTCCCTTGGATTGGATGCCCTACACACTAGAAACTGAAATACCAGAAGAACATATTCTTTACCGGAATATGATAGTTCCAGTTCTCATCTTCTATGCCTTGTCAGCGCAAGGGTTCTTTTACCCCCTCCTTTACCCCAATTTTCAACAAACATCATCATGACTGTGCACGTAGTCATTGACTTTGCAATGCAGCTTTGGAATTTTTTTTCAGGAGCCAACAACAACACCACAGCATGGATCTGGTCTGCCCAGAACAAGCTGACACAGATTAAATTCCCAGTGCACTTCTGAATTGGGGATATCTTTATTAACTTGCTCATGACAGGAGCACCTGGTGCAACAAGTGATACAAGGACCATACCAAGAAGGACTGGGAGACCTTCAAGTGGGACTTCTTGATCAGGTTTGTGATGACAGGCCCAGCACTCATGATCATCCGCCAGGTGAAGGACTTGGCACAACCTGGTACTGTGAAAGAGCTGAAATGAGCCTACAAGGAGTTGCGCCGGTGAGCTTCCTCCAAGATGGCCTTTGATAACCCTGCCACACATCTTATTTATTACGCCATGCTCAAACCTCATGTGATGAGATGTGTCAGCTTGAATCAAGTCAATAACCTTCAAAGCCTGTACTGTGGAGCGGAAAAGAGGTGCAAACCTCTAATACACTCCACATAGCGCAGACTGGAAAGAGAGAGAGACCCAAAGATTCTCACTTAACTGGGCATGCCAATTGCCCGCCTCCTGGAAACAACAACAACACAAACCATAAGCCTTCAGGGTCAAATGGGCATGAAAACGGGAACAACAGGCAGTTAAATTGTACCCATTTCCGTATCACTGCCACTCAAGACAATCACAACAAGGAAAAATCTTGGGGAGAGCATTAAGCAAGCCAAGCTCTCCCTGAACAATTCCTGACTCGCCCAAAAATGAGTACCATGCCAAGGATGTGGACCAATGCCCAATGATCCAAGTACCCTCAGAAGACCCAGTACTTTACACCATCATCAGATATTCCAATAAACTGATATCCTATCCTTTCTGCTTTTGAAGTTACACAGGCTCAACACTCCTGGACTCAGGCGCCAACCAAACCCTATCAACAGCAGCTTTTTAGACAAGTTCAAGCTGACCACTAATCCTTTGGGGATTAAAAACGTTGTCCTAGCCAATGAACATCACATTGCTGTGAAAAAGAAAACAGCCTCTTTCTCTATAATGATAGAGAACCTGCACTCCACCATTCAGGAACCTGTCATTGACTTCACCAAGTTTGATATTGTACTGGGGCTGGATTGGCTACAAAGGAAATACCCCCACATAGACTGGGCAACCTCAGTATTAATCATCAAGCGTGAAGGCATCAGTCACCAGATCTACCCTGAATCAGTGGATCAACTCTTGTGTGATCATGTTTTCATACATATTACTGAAACCCTGGACAAAAAGGAGAACCTCAAGGCAATTGATTGGGACTCCTGCCAGTACAAGATCATATATTTCAAGGATCACCAGGATATCTTCACGCCGCAGGACCACAACATTTTGGCCAGACATCCTGAAATCTTCAAAGAGGCGCTACCAGGACTACTGCCTGAGAAGCACATACAGCACTCCATCAACTCAAGGGAGCAGTACCTAAGGCACAACTCAATTACAAACTCACCCCCAACAAAGACAACACCCTATGTGCTTATCTCAAGGAGGCACTTGAGAAAGGACTTATCTGCCCCTCATAGTTGCCTTTTTTGCTGCTGTATTCTTTGTGGCAAAGAAAGACAGTACCCTTCAATTGGTCACAGATTACTGAGCCCTCAACAAATTCACTATCAAGAATTACTACCTGCTTTCACTTATTGACAACCTCTAATGCCCTGGACAGCGCCACTGTATTCTCCAAAATTGACCTAACCGCAGGTTACAACCAAATCTGCATCAAGGAGGAAGATATACCCAAAACGGCCTTCCACACTAAGTACAGATCATACAAATGTGTGGTGCTCAATTTTGGAATAACAAATGCGCCTTCAACCTTTGTGACTTTCATGAACAAGGTGTTTGCTCCCCATATGGGCAAACATGCCCTAGTATACCTAGAAAATATCATTGTCTACAGACCTTTGGTAGAACAACATCACAAGGATCTGAAAGCAGTGTTTGCCACCCTGGCACAACACAAACTTCTAGCCAAACCCTCCAAATGCCAATTCTTCCACAAACAACTACCCTTCCTGGGAAATTTGGTCTTGAAGGATGACATTAAACCCAATAACCAGGAAATTAAATCTATCTGTAAGATGCCACCTCCCAAAGACAAGTCAGAGCTCCACAAATTCCTGGGAATGGTTGCCTACGTACGGTGGTTTATCCCCAATTGTGGCATCCTGACTGCACCTCTGTCTGCCATAACTGGCCCCAAATCCAAATTTGCATGAGCCTCACAACGTGACCTTTGCTTCAGATGCCTTAAGGAAAAACTCAACACTGCGCCTATCTTACAATACCCCAAACATGATGGGGAGTATCAAATGAAAACTGTAAAGTTACGCCTCTCCCTTAGGCCTCCACTTCAATTCCTGCCAAATGCTTGGGAATTCCCACCAAATTATGTTTGAATATTTATCTAAAAGGTTACCAAAAAAGCCCAAGAAAAGCCATCAATTTAATATTTTGGAATTATTCAGAAGATGCCTCCACCTAACCCACCCAAGAGACACCTCTGGTTAAATATCATGTGCAAGAGCGGCCGGGAGCAGTGGATATTGCATCCAAAGCATATTCCTGATGTTAGTTGGTTCAGTTTTCCTTTTTGACTATGTCCGTTCAAAATTTGTCAAGATCTTCCTGCCTCAAGAAATTCATTTGTATCTGCTCATATCATTGGTCAATTGGTTTGTGACATTTGATCTACCACCCCAATCCCATTACATCCCTTAAATGAATGCAAGAGTTGTAAAAGACCTTGCTTCATCATTCTCTAATCTAATAAAGTTCAAAATTTGTTAGTAATTTTGGTCATTTGGTTTTATCTGTTGCTTTGCCGAGTTCATTTGACTCCTGTTCCCCCTTTGACCACCCAGGAATTGTTGGCAACAACCTTTTGGTTGTTGCTGAAACTGCGATTTTATTGTGGTCGAGAGCTTGGTTCTATTTCCTCTTAACCTACTCCCCAATTCTCACAAAAACAGACGCCTCCAACACATCCATTGGAGGGGTTCTACACATCAAGAACAGTGATGACAACTTCCTGTCTATAGCTTACAAATCACGCAAACTCACAGACAGTGAGTGCCAATACCCAATACACAACAAATAATTGCTGGCCATCATACATTGTTTGGTCAAAAAGCGGTGTTACTTGAAACAACAAGAGGAGTTCACAGCCCTGACTGACCATAAAATGCTCATATATTTTAAAGCCCAGGCAAACCTCTCCCCTAGACAAGCACAATAAATGGAACTAGTGAAAAGGTTCAACATGAATATACAGTACAAACCTGGTACAGAACTTGCCATGGCAGATGCACTCTTGTGCCTGTATGTTAGAGCTACAATGTCATGCCCTGCCCCAAAGGGCAGGATCTTTGAACTTTCATATTTATTGTTTTTGCTTGGTTTTATGTCCAGTATTTTAAATACTTGGAAATTTAAATTGAAAGTTAATATTTAAGTATTTTAAGTCTATTATCTTTGTTTTTTTTTGGTACAATTTGCGTTTGAATCATTGTTGTTGTTGTTTGCTCTGTCTGCTATTATCACTTTTATATATATTTCTACTTTAAATTCAGAAATTTTCACTACTATTTACCTTTTGAACTTCTGATCACGCTGTTGCCGCTCTCTCCCCAGCTTCAACTTGCTGATTGGCATATAATACTGGCTTCTGTTTCCCCTTTTCTGGTTCTGGGTTCTCTAACTTCTCCAGTTGCTCATCTTCTTGACTGCTTTCTACTGGCTATCAGTTCCAACAGAAAAGGCTTTTCTCTCTATAAATAAAGAGCTTTTGAAGAGTAGGCTTTAAGCCAAAATTCTAAGTGATTTCTTCCCTTCCACCTTTTACAATTTTTAAAAACTTCAAATTTGTAATTTTAAGAATTTTGTTTTTTTAAACTCATTTTTTTAGTTTAGCTTTCCCTAAATTCCAAATGGAACTTGTAAAACAACAAGCTTTAGGCTTGTTGTATTCATTTTTTCCCTTAAGGAATCTTTCAATAGTTATATGTATCAATTTGCCAATGGAGAATATCCTAATATTGATATTCACTTAGTTACAAATTATTCACTATTGAACACTTTATTTTATCTTCTTTGCTTAGATTTTTACACTCTATCACTTCATTTGTGACACAATATAGGTTTTTAGCAGGTTTTTGTAAGATCATCTTACAGACAGTTCCTACGTTCTTATATCTTTTAAATTTGAATCCCAATACTTTGCAAGCCCTAGTTTATAACCTTGCACCATTATGGGCAAGACCTTACATACAAGGCGCAAGAATGGGATTGTCCCAGACTGGACTCTCCTAGTACTCCAGACAAAGGACAAGGGGTTTCTTCCTGGCACCACTGACATTACAAAGGAGACAGTCATCAAGAACAAACATCTATTTGCTAATGTGTATGGGGCCTTACACCATAAAATGACTAATGGAATCACCATACCTTACATTCCTACACATCAACAAGTAGACATCATACTAAGTTACCACAGGGACCTAGGACATACCAAAAGCCACAACCTCTACAAGTTCCTTAAGCAAAAAGCATGGTAGCCAACCCTGTGATGGAAATTGTGGGATAATATGAAGCGTTTCTAAATGGTGGGGAATTGCCACCCAAATCCACATAGAATTAATGATTAACCACCAAAGTGGCTTCAGATATTGTTTTGTGAGATTTCCAATTGGGATACTAGGATTAAGTAAAATAATTAATCCTAACCAAAGTAGCCCACAATAAATAGCCCTTGAAAGCATCAGAGTATCTTCAGAATAAAATCCAGGTCATTGAGATCCAACACAATTTTCAGTTTCAAGGACAGGGGGGCAACTCCAAGATTGGCAGGCATAAAATTAACATTGGGAGGTGCCAACAACAAATTTCCAATTACAGGGCCCCATTTTCCATTAATGATCTGGCTTAGAATCAGATTGTAGGGAATGTAGCGCAACAATCCAACTACAGGATGCATTTTTAAAATGTAAATTAGACCAAGGGATATATGATTTTTATTGAGTAAATTTTTGGGAGGATTCAACTCTTAGAGTTGAAAAAGTGAAAATTATTTAATATATATCAAAAATTGACTAAGCAATACCACCTGGATCCTGGGCTCCTATTCCTTTCACATTGTCAAGTGAGTACCTGGTCCAGGTTGCAAAGAACCCTTGGCTGACCAATTTCTGACAACCATGCTGATAAATAAGTTCATATCTGGTGACCCTTAAGTTATGTTGATTTATCAACGTCAACTTACAGGGGGAATCAGATTCAACCAGAAAACTGGAGCAGCTGTAACCCATTTGCAATCAACCATTTGATTCAAGTCTGTTAAACCAGTCAGCTTTGTTAAAGGTTTCCCGGCTTTCCAAGCTTTCCTACTTGGCCAAATAATCCCTGGCATTATGGAACTTACCGTGACATTACCCTCCGCTTTAGCCCAGGGCACAATACCATCATCCAGAAGATGGGATAAGGAAAAGATTTTGTGGTCAGGGGGGAGTTTCATTGCGGCCAAGGTAAGCTTGGGGTGACTAAGGTGGTTGGGTGGCAATTGTAGAACTCTTGGATAAAAACTGGGGAATTGGAGCAATCATAGTGGGGAACCCATGAGTTTTCAGAATCAGGATAACCCTTCCATGACACCAAATACTCTAGATGACATCAATTATGAGAAGCCAAAATACCATTCAACTCATACTCAGGTTCTCTTTCCACAAGAATGGGCTGGAAAGAAGGAATCTCAGTACCCGTAAAAGGAGTAAGTAAGCATTTGTGGAAGTTGTGGAAAATCTTAAAAGCCAGGGGTAAATCTAGTTGATATACAGAGCAACCAATTTGACGCTCAACTTTGAAGGGACCAACTGTCACAGTAGATTCTATAATGCCGAGTATTGTCCGTCCAAGTAAGAAGGCTCAGAAGGCCGGAAAACCTGTATCAAAATTGACTGAGTTAACGGATTTAAACCAAACAGTCAATTGAAAATGGGTCACAGCTGCTCCAGTCTGCCAGCTGAAACCAGCTCCCCCTTTCAAACTGACGTTGATAAATTGACGTAATATGAGGGTCACCCAATATGAGCTTGTTAATCAGTATGGTTGTCAGAAACTAGTCACGCAAGGGTTCTTTGCAACCTGGACCAGATACTTACTTGACAATGTGGAAGGAATAGGAGGTCAAGACTCAGGTGGTATTGCTTAGTCAAATTTTCTGATATATATTGAATAAGCTTCCCTGTTTCAACTCTAAGAGTTGAGTCCTCCTAACTTTACTCAATAAAAATCATTTATCCCAACTTCCAATTTTTGATTTTAAAAATGCATCCTGTGATTGGGTTGTTGCAGTATATTCTGTACAATCTGATTCTGAACCAAATAATTTCTGGAAGATGGGGCCCTGCAACTGGAACTTTGTTGTTGGTGCCTCACAGTGTCAATTTCATGCCAGTCAATTTTGCAGCTCCTCCCCCCATTCTTGAAAATGAAAATTGTGTCAATTCTCAATGCCCAGAATTTTATGCTGAAGATGCATTGATGCTTTCCCAGGTCATTTATCTTGGACTACTTTGGTTAGGACTAATTGCTCTACTTAATCCTGGAGTTACAATTGGAAATTTCACAAAAAAATATCTGAAGCCGCGTTGGTGGTTAATCATCAATTCTATGTGGATTTGGGTGGCAATTCCCCATCACTTAGAAACAGCTTCATATTATCCAGTGATTTCTGTCACACCAACTTGCTTGGGACCTAATTTGTGGCAAGGGACTTCAGTTTCATATTACAAGCATTCACCATGACCAGATCCCCTGGTTGGTAGGTTGGACCTTACTTGCGCTTGCAATCTGTGTATTTCTTGTAAGTTGTCACAGCAGCGGCAAGAGTAACCTGGAGCTCCTGATGAACCTGCTTTAATGCAGCAGTCTGATTGGTTACAGCTTCCACGTTGCTAACCAAACAAGGACCCATGTTGAACAAGGGATTATAGTCCACATTGGCATAGAATGGCAAGACTTGAGTTGATATGTGCAGGGTGTTATTATTTGTGAACTCTGCCATGGGTAAATTAGCACACCAGTCATCTTGTTGTGCATTGGTGTAGCAACGTAGGTAGACCTCCAAACTTTGGTTTACCCTCTTTTTTTGTCCATTGGATTGGGGTGGAAAGCTGTGGAACAACACAATTTGATACCATTAATTCCAGTAAAAGTTTCCCAAAACTGAGCAATAAATTAGGGTCCGCAATTGCTCACAATCTCCATCAGGATTCCATGTAGGGAGAAGATCCTATTCACAAACAACCTAGCTGTTTTCACTGAAGTAATTGTGGTTAAGCAAGGTAAAAAGTGTGCCATTTTTGTGAAAAAAATCTACCACCACCATGATTGCATTAAGCCCATTGGAATTGGGAAGTTTGCCAATGGAATCTACCAACACAGATGTCCAAGGTCCTGCAGCAGGATGCAGTAGAACCAGTAATCCCATAGTCTTGTTCTGGCTTGCCTTGGACTGAAAACATACCAGACAGTCTCAAACAAAAGCTGATATCTGCACTTTTAAACCTTTCCAGGAAAACTGGCGGCAGATTAGTTCCAGTGTTTTGTTTTTCCCTGGGTGGCCTGCCGTTGGACAGGTATGATGGGTCTTCATGGTTTTGTCCCAAATGGTTCCTTCTAGAACCCACAAGCAACCTTGATGATATAGAACTGGACCTATCTTGTAATAGCCCTGTGGCTGACCAATCAGGCTTGCACATGCTAGTTCCAATAGCCTATCATAACCTTTGGACAGAGGCTGCAGAAACTTAACTTTGGAATATAAGTCTAAGTCTGTGCCCTTGGTTAAGGACATGGTGGCAAGCGTAGCAGGTGAGGGTAATACAAAAGGGACCACAGCCTTGTCTGGAATCATATTGTGTGTGTTAAACTCAGCATCCATATCAGTATCCAGGAGATGGGAAGGGTTTCTGCTCAGTGCATCTGCCAAGTGATTATCAGTACCCTTAATGAACTTGTAGTGAAACTTGTATTGTGTCAGATCACCATGCCATCTGGATTAGCAACCCAAAAAAACCCTGGGTTGGCGGTATTACAGAAGAGCTTTATGGTTGGTTCTTATGACAAAGGTATGACACACCAACATGAGGTGGTGGTGCCAATGTTTCAAGGATTCCACAACTGCCAACAATTTTTTATTTTAAATATTGTAGTTGCGTTCCTGAGCTTCCATCTTTTGGGAAAAATACCCTACAGGTCTCTTAATACCATCACCAGCATTTTTTAATAACACACCAGTCACAGCATATTTGGAGGCATCTGTGGAAACCACAAAAGGGAGCTCAGGATCTACATGTTTCAGCACAGGAGAAGACAACAAAAGAGCCTTGACTGCTGTGAACGCACTTGCGCACTCAGGTTTCCAGACCAAAGTTGTCTTTCTGCTAGCCAAATATAACGGGGCAGTCACTTCAGAAAAGTGTGGTGTACATTTCTTCAAAAACATACACATTCCTAAGAAACTACGGAGTTGGGGTACCATTACAGGAGCAGCATACTCTAAACTGCTACTTCCTTGTCAGGAGCAATAGTATGACCATCTTCAAAGATAATATTACCCAAGAAAGTAACCTTACTCTTAAAGAATTCCCACTTACTCTGTTTTATGATCAAATTAGCCTGGAGAATGCGCTCTAAAACTGCCAACAGGTGGGCCTTATGAAACTCCTCCTCTGGAGAGAACACTAAGATATCATCCATATACGCAATGGCACATACACCTAGGAGATCCCCCAAGACTGAATCAATTAGTCGCTGAAAGCAAGCTGGAGCATTCTTCAATCCAAAAGGCATTACACAGAACTGGAAGATACCCTTCTTGGTTCTGAATGCTGTTAACCATTCCATTCCTTCTTCAATCCTGATTTGATTGAAAGCATTCAACAGATCAAATTTTGACAATACCTTAGTCTTCTCAAGACACCTAGAAATTTTTGCCTCAAGGGGTAAAGGGTAGGAGTCAGGAATAGTAATGTTATTCAAATTTCCATAATCAACACAAGGTCTAAGAGATCCATTGGATTTTTGGACAAACAACAGCAGAGAGAAAATGGACAAAGCCTTCTTGAAGATGTAACCCTTTGTCAACATGTCATGAGTTCACTCTTCCAAGCATGCGTCCTCCTTTAAAGTCAAAGGGTAAATAGGAGACACAATAGGAATCAGATCAACATTAACTTTAAAGTCAAAGTTGAACTGAGTATGATTAGGAAGGACCTTGCCCCTAGTGGCGTCAAATGCCACGGACCAGGGTTGAAGGTATGCAGGTAAATCTGAACTAACAGGTGCAGGGACAGGGACAGGGACAGACTGGATTGTCTGAGAAGAATGCTCTAATTTGGACATATCCAACAACGTAATACATATGGATATGCCTGAAGAGTAGTCCACTTGCAACTGGTTTTCTTTTAGCAGGATCAATACATTATGGTTGCACCACCAGCCCACCCCCAAGATAATAGGATATATAAGGGTAGAGCAAATAAAGAACCTTGTAGTAAAAGACTGACTCACAACTACAAATTTTACTGACTTCTTAAGCTGGAAAGAAGAAGAAAAATGTCAGTTTCCACCCCTAACAAGCATTTCAGGGTGATACTTGAGTTGTAGCAAGTCTGCGGTCTCAACACTCAGGAAGTTCTCAGAAGCACCTGTATCTAAAAGAATAGCTGGCCAATAGATGGCTTGACAAGTGTCAATGCTACCATAAAACAAGAAGTAACCAGAAGTAGATTTATTCACAGTAAATGTTGCAATCTCAGCAGGATCCTGCTTCTCTTTGGTGGTACAGACAGCGGCTAAGGAAGCAGGGTGGTCCTGGAAATACTGCTCAATCATTTCTTGGATAGCAGCAGGAAGGACAGGATGATCACAATTGATGAGAACAAGGGGCAACTCTTTGGGCTCAACTGCCAAAGGCTTTACAAGCACAACATGCTGAAGCATAGCTAATGAACTCTCAGGGGCGGACACTACTGGCGCTTCATTCACCTTGATGGGTTTGTTCAAAATTGCCAATTGCAACTGAGAAGAAACCCAGGGAGAACAATCCTGACTCTGGCTGGAGGACACCACCGCAGAACGAGTCCCAGAAAACCAGGAGCGCACAGTGGGTTTGTCCTCAATTACCAACATACTTTGCTTGGAAGTGGACATATTTGAGACCAGAGAAATAATTTGGTTTACCAGGGCCTCAGTTGTGGTTAACAGGGAATCCCAAACCACCAAATCCTGGGCAGTCTGGTCAACTGCTAACCACAACACTAAGAGTTTATTCACCTCAGGAACATCAATTGTACAGCAGTAGGCAAGAAACTGAGGAAGGAATATTGAAAGCGTAGTAGCACCCTGTTAGAAGGCGTACAACTTATGATATATTTTGAGCTCCTCAATATATACACACAAATTTTCTAACAAAGGGTACAAAGATGCACTTTCTGTCAAAACACGTGGATTGTGATCCACCGCAGACAACAACTATTTGTGAGCATCCTCAGAAACCTTTGTCATCACATGGTAAACTTGGAATTTGTGACTAAGGCTTGAACCAGAATAGAATGATAAAGCTGACAAAACTTCATGCAAAATTTCATTAGTAGGTGGAGAAGGAAAATAATCCAGACACCAAAATGACATGGAACAGCAGAAATAGGAAACAGAAGATCCAGTCTCAACAACTGCAACCAGAGATGGAAACCAAAAATTAAAGAAAAGTCCAAACTTAAAACTCAGAAAATAACTGCTACAATAAACATGGTAAACACAGATACCTCAATGTAACAGGAGAAAAGAAACACAAATTTATGACAAACTGCTTTCAAAAACTCAGACGTAGAAGAGTTGAGTAATGTGACAGAAATTGCGGGATAATATGAAGCTGTTTCTAAGTGGTGGGGAATTACCACCCAAATCCACATAGAATTAATGATTAACTACCAAAGTGGCTTCAGATATTGTTTTGTGAGATTTCCAATTGAGATACTAGGATTAAGTAAAATAATTAATCCTAACCAAATTAGCCCAAGATAAATAGCCTGTGAAAGCATCAGAGAATCTTCAGAATAAAATTCAGGGTATTGAGATGCAACACAATTTTCAGTTTCAAGGACAGAGGGGCAACTCCAAGATTGGTAGGCATGAAATTAACATTGGGAGGTGCCAACAACAAAGTTCCAACTGCAGAGCCCCATCTTCCATTAATGATCTGGCTTAGAATCAGATTGTAGGGAATGTAGCGCAACAATCCAACTACAGGATGCATTTTTAAAATGTAAATTAGACCAAGGGATATATGATTTTTATTGAGTAAATTTTTAGGAGGATTCAACTCTTAGAGTTGAAACAGTGAAAATTATTTAATATATATCAAAAATTGACTAAGCAATACCACCTGAATCCTGGTCTCCTATTCCTTTCACATTGTCAAGTAAGTATCTGGTCCAGGTTGCAAAGAACCCTTGGCTGACCAATTTCTGACAACCATGCTGATAAATAAGTTCATATCTGGTGACCCTTAAGTTATGTTGATTTATCAACGTCAACTTACAGGGGAAATCAGATTCAACCAGAAAACTGGAGCAGCTGTAACCCATTTGGGATCAACCATTTGATTCAAGTCCGTTAAATCAGTCAGCTTTGTTAAAGGTTTCTTGGCTTTCCAAGCTTTCCTACTTGGCCAAATAATCCCCGGCATTATGGAACTAACTGCAACAAACACTATACCAGGATGTCCAGGAAGTCCTAGAGCAATGTGAAGTATGTGAAAATTTTTCAAAAAGCAACACTCCTCCTAAATCTTTACTTCCTATTTGTTCACAACTGCCCTTCAAAGTAAGGGCCCTAGACATTGTAGGACCCATGCCAGGAAAGCACAATAAAAAGAAATACATCATCACTGCTATCAACTTTGCCACTTGCTGGCCAGTGTCACAAGTGGTAAGATCTCACACAGGCAATGATGTATGGTGATTCATAGGAAAGGAGATCATCAGCAAGTTCATAAATCCAGAATTCCTGATAACTGACAGGAGCAAAGAATTGACCTCTGAAGATACCAATGTTTACCTCACCAAAAATGGGGTCCATCACAAAGTGACAACACCTTACTACCATCAGACCAATGGACATGTAGAGCGGCTAAACAGCAGCCTAATGAAGGCCATGGCCAAGCTCACTGCAGGGAGACCTGAGGACTGGTATAAGCAGCTACCAACTGCATTGCTTGTATGCCAGACCCGTGTGAACAGATCCACCAGAAAAAGCCTCTTCAAGATAGTTTATGGCACACAACCCAATATTATCCAAGAGCTATCAGGACCCAAGCTGGAAATTCCCAGTAAAGTTCCACCACACTTGGACCCTCAAATAATACAGACCAACAGCAACCAACTAGAAAAAGAAGAAAACACTTACATGGTACCTTTGTCCCCATCCAAATAAGACATGAGGTTGGCAACAAAGTCTGGGTAATGAACATCAACAAGAGTAAATTACAGCCATAGAATGTGGGCCCTGCCATTGTCCTAAAGGTAAACAAAAACAACACTTATCTTTTGCAAGGGCTTGGGAAGCGCGAGCAAGATAAAGTCCTACACAACAACTGCCTAAGGCCCTGCAAAGCAAGAAAGAAACAACTCAAGACTGTGCTACCTGCCACCAAACAGGAGCTGGTACAATATGGTGCTTGGGCTTCCAACAACCTCCCTGAAAACCTGCCACCAGAAAAGGCCAACTTTCAACCAGGGGGTCAAAACAGCAGGCTCAACCCGCCAGCAAGGTTATGAGTAAACAGGTTTGCGACCTGTAATCCAATTATCCAGTCATTTGAAGCCAAACTAGGAAGTTGATCCAAAATTCTAAATCCAACAACATGAACAAATGATGATCCCTTATGGTGGATACCTTGTTTTAGCGCTTGACTCATTACCAGGATCAGGTCACCCCCTTCACCATCCCACTGCTTGATCAACACTATCATGTTCCTGTTATCCAAGATTCACAATAACTATATAATATGTATCTCTCAATAAAGAATATTATCTAGTTTTTAAATATTTTCCCCTTGTAACTCTTCTAAAACAGCACAGTTACAACACTTAGTACAAATATTGATACAGTAGTTTTAAAAGCTATGGCAGCAACCAAAAATACCTCAGATTTAAACAAAATGATTTCAGATTTAAACAAAATCCAACTCTCAGGTTAAAATATACACTCTGTTAACAGGTTTATTGGCGTTAATGGGCAAAATGAGTCAACACAGCAACAAAGGGCTCACACACAAAGCAAAACCATTCAAAGTACAATCTGAAATACATTGATTCACAAACAAAATAGTGTGAGTTGACTTTCAGTGTACATATGTTTACTATGTGAATTGGTGACAAAATACACCCAAGCAAGGTGTGTCAAAACTCAAACCAAAAACAAAACATAATAACAACTCATTATGTAAACAAAATCACTCACACAATGTGTGCAATGGATTGTAATCATGAATGATACCAAGGTATCTAAAATAAGACACAAGATCTGAAACATAAATTTTAAAAATATTGTGTTGGGTGCTTAATTTGGCGTAAAATATGGGAAATGGGTGGAAATTATTTTGGGTATTCTAAAATGGGCGTTGTAAAACCAAAAACAACTAATTAAGAAATAAAAAATCTATAATTGGGATATTGAGTGGGAAAAACTTTAATTAAATATCCATATTCAGATAAAAGCAAAAATTAAAATTAGGGAGTAACTTAATTGAGTTTTATTTAACATTTTATTAAGTTGTAAAATGGAAGGAACACAACAACAGAGTACCAATACACCTGTTATGCGTTGCGGTTGCAGTTGCCCCTGCGGGTCAAAGAATAGAGTTAGTGCAACCCAAGTGCCTACTCAAGGAGAGACAGAAGAGGAGAGTTCCATAGTGACACTGCACTGACACAGCTGGTTCAAGGGGCACAAGCTGCTAGGGTGAAGATCATAAGCCCTTGGGTCCCCAAGCTGACCCAGAAGCCAACCAAGGTCACCACTACAAAGAAAGTTAGAAACAAGGAGGTAGAACTTACTTTGTATGTGTTCAACGTTGTGTACCGGCAAGAGTTGATCCCGTCAGCCATGGTGGAGAAGGTGAAGCCTGTACTTGATACTAGCTACAAGCCCTATGTCAGTGATGGCAACCAGGAAAAGGACAAGGAGCCTGAGTACTACCAAACTGATGAGGGACAGCTAGTGCTCAAAAAGGTTGCAGCCTTCTATACCAAGGTACCTATGCCCTGTGTTGACCCAATGCCAACAAGTCAATCCCCACTGCTAAAAAGCCTGCCCAGAAGCGCATCCCTGACATCAAACGCATCATCCTGCTTAAGCTAATACAGGAATCAGATGATTACAAGGCGGTCGCGGCCCTTGTTGGAGTGGATCCTAAGTACGCCAGAAAGACCTTCCAAAAATTCATCAATACTGGTTGTGTCCTTGCTGCAGAGAAATCCTTGTGTGTTTCTACCATGCTCACCAAGGAGCACAAATGGGCAATCTGCCAGTGGATCACCTGGGACTGCCATCTTGAACTGACAAATATACAGGCCATGGTTAAATCTACTTTTGGGATTGAGGCCTCAATTTTCTTTTACTACCATCTGGTGAAGGGAATGCAATTTTCTTGGAAAAAGCTCGGGATATCCCCCTACAACAGAAACAGCTCAGCCAACATTGACGTCCAGAAAAACTACGCAGAGACGTACACTGCCCTCAAAGCCAAGGGGACGGTCAAATTTTATTATATTGACAAATCAGCATTTGCCTCATCAATGTGCAATGGGTATGACTAAGTCCCCAAAGGCTCTAATGACGGGATGGCTTGGTGTGCTGCAGTCCGTGCCACAGCCTACTTGATGGTGGCTCTCCTTGGTCCAAAGGGGGTTGAGCTCTACCAAATAATATTGGGTTTGCATAACAGCAGGACCTTTCTATCATTTCTCTGATTGGTCCAGGAGCACCTGGGGCGCACAAGCCCTGTCTTCACCAATGTCATTGTGTTGGACAATGTTGGTCTCCACAAAGTGGCTGATATTCTTGAGGAATTCCCAATGATTGACACCAGCATTGCTGTGGGCCCCCAGCAATTGACCACAGCAAGTTTACGTCTTCTCTTCCTCCCAGCCTATTTTCCCTTCCTAAATCCCATTGAGGAAGTCTTTGGGTGGCTCAAGCAAGTTGTCAAGCGAGGAACCCCAACTGGGACTGAGGACCTCTTTAATTTGCTGGAGGCCGGGATCCACACCCTCCCAGCTGAGACCGTGGCCAAAATCTATGACCACACTGATTTGTTCATCCCCGCGTGCCTAGCCAAACAGCCAATCAATTAAAGGCTTGGCATGTCCAATTTTTTATATTCTCTTATTTACTATTTAAGATTTATTAATATCATTTTATATTTAGATGTTTCCACGCCCGCAATCACATTCAGAAGATCCATCAATAGATATAAGTAATTTATTTATTTCATTATATATTAATTTATTATGCCATCTGAGGTAATCCCAAACGCTCAATACTGGATTACACAAAAATATTTTAATCACTTTGGTCAAATAAATATAAAAATAGTTTTAAAAAAATTAAACGTAAAATGTACAAGTTAATTTATTTTATTAACATATAATTTTATGCTTTTATGAAAACTGTTTCTGCAATATATTTTGCAAAACTTGTTTGCTGAAATAAAAATTATAAAAATTTATTATAATTAGAATACTATAAATTGTAATAAAATTTATTGGAATCATATTTTTATTGTGTGCGCCTGTAGTGGGTTCTTTGGTATGTACCCACCCCGCGATGGAGGTGGCGCACAACCTCCACTGCCACACTGTGAACAGTGGATACACCCTTATTGAAATACTCCCTCCCGCTGGTGAAAGGCAGTAGGGTCAGGTGGGAGTGAAGCAGCAGCTTTTCAGGTGGGGCTTCAAACCCGTATATCCCAGCCAGGACCAGGGCATCTTGGATTACATGGTCCACCAAGTTGTATCAAGGGGGGACCTTCTTCCCATCAAGTGCAAGCCGGGCCTTGTCAAATCCCAGAACAACCCTGTCCAGGTCTTCTACAGATGCGCCCATCCCAAAGTAGAATAGGAACCCCAGGTAAACAACCAGATGAAGCCTTTGCCCAGCAAAGGCTTCCGTGAACTCACACAGTTTATTATAGACTGCGCTGATCTTCTTGTTGTGCCTGGTCTTTGCAAAGGTCAGCTCCATGGCTGCAGGGAGCCCCGTCTTGTTGGCACTCCAGGCCAACCCAAAGTCAGCAAGGAGGATTTTTGTCTTCTTGATGGCTGTTGTGTCTGCAACAGCCAATTTGCCCACCACGCGCCCAAAGTTCTCCAATAGGTAAGACAGGGTGTGCTCCAACAGGAAGCAGAAGCAAGCAGCCACATGAGCCTGGCCCATCTCTGGTACATTCTTAAATGGGACGTCCCAAACAAGCTCAATGGAGTTTACATAGTAAACTTCACTGAGGGATACCGGGTCCAGGCGGACCAGTTGGGCATCCTTGTAGGCAGTAACTGCCCACTTGGATGCCCCCTTGGCATGCGTAAGTTCTGCCAATGCCTCCCGCGACATCGGAAAGGACCCGTGGATACAGTCCTCTACCTCCCGTACAACAGGGGGGACAGATAAAATTGCTTTGCCACATGAGTGGCATAATTTGCATAAAAGGTGGCCAGGACAAAGGGGACCAGGACTTGGCAGAGTTTGCCATCTACATTTTCTAAGAAAAAAGGTAAGTTTTTTGAAAATTTATTGATTTTATTTTTTAGGCTACCTTCTTGTGTTTCTTCCTTGCCCGCAGACTCAGCCGGCTTGGCCATTCTTGGTGCAATCAATTGCACAGGCAATTTGATATCTTCTGCCCTGGCACGCTTGGCGGGTTTGAGATGTTCATACATCTCTGGGTCATCAACCCAGACAGATGGCGCAGAAAGATTATATGCCTTAAATTGCAGGCCCTCAACCACAGTTTTTTGAATATTTAGTAAGTGCTCAATTGCCTTCTCTGGGGTGTCTGGTATTTTGGTCATAAGGGCCTTTGCAGACACCTTGTTGATTTTGTCCCCAGTGAGGACGGCAGACTTCACTTTGGCTTTGACCTTGCAGTCAATGTCCTTGATTTTGGCAAACACCAAGTTGAGGTCTTTGAGTAGTTTTTTGAGTTCTTTCATTTGATTTTTTTACTAACCTTTCCATATGTTTTTATAGTTTTTTCCCCAATAAATTCTATATTTTTGATATTGTTGTCTCTTTTTTATTCCTTTTTGTTTTCCCATCTACTACATTATCCCATCTTTTTACCCATTTTGTATATGTTTTACTCTCATCTTGATATGTGTTGTTTGCTTTGTGTTGGCATTGCTTCCTTGATTACCATATTATTTTTGGCGCTTGACATAGCCCCTTGTAAAAATATTAACAACAATTTGATGATCAGCTAAATTTGAATTATAAAATTATAGTGTTAACTGTTTTTAGATAAAGTTGTTACTGATCTAAATTCAAAACCTTAAGGATAAACTTTATGTCACAACAATCACTTTACCACTTGGCTTCTGATTGGCTTAAAGGGTCTTTCAATAATTCTTTGGTGCATGTGCGCTAATTAATATGATTGGCTGGATGTTTTGCCATTGTACGCCATTGCTGCTGTGGCAAGTTGTTGATGGACTAGTGCTAACTCAGCAGCTGATTGGGCACTAGTCCATCAACCTGCCACAGCGTCAATGGCGTACAATGGGAAAACATCCAGCCAATCATATTAATTAGCGCACATGCATCAAAGAATTAATGAATGACCCTTTATGTCACAACAATCACTTTATCACTTGGCTCCTGATTGGCTTAAAGTTTATCATTAAGGTTTTGAATTTGGATCAGTAACAACTTTATCTAAAAACAGTTAACACTATAATTTTCTAATTCAAATTTAGCTGATCACCAAATTGTTGTTAATATTTTCACAAGGGGCTATGTTTAAGTGCTAAAAATAACTGTGTTCTGGATCTAGATATACAACATAGTAAATATATGATTTTATAGAAATAAGCTGAACATAAAGAATAAAACCAACTACAAACAAAGAGAACATGAACAATTGAAATTAAAAAAAAGATAGATAAATAGAAAATGTTTGGTGACAGGGGTTTATTGGGGAAGGGGAGAGTGATGCCTAGGAGGCAGAATAATGCAGGAAGGAAGATGTAGAGGCGGTGCTGGCCTGGGGGGTCTGGGATTGGGTGGATTGGGCTTGCAGGTTAGGGGTGTTGGTGGCAGGGTGGAGGCAGGAGGATTTTGCGTGATGGCTGCCATATAACATTTGTTGTATTCCTCATTGATCATTGGCTGGATGGGCTGGTAAGTGGCAGTGGCCTGAGGTGGAAGGCGCTTATCCTTACGTGATTGGTTGCCCATGTTCACATGGAAAACCATTTGCGCAAACAAGTCAGCCACCATCTGGCAGCCAAAGAGAAAATTGTGGTCAAGGACCCCAAGATAGAGGTTGTTGAAAGCCTGAGGGTGGTGCTCCCATAATGTGGATCACATTTTGAAGAAGACAACATCAGCCAGATGGACATCTGCATGGCTGGTGGGGTAGATTGAGGCCTGGTGCCCAATTCCCTGGATGGCCTCAAGGGCGGTGGAGCTACCCTCTATCTGGTGGCTCAAGAAACCCTGGTACTTGGAATTTGAGCCATCCCAGGAGTTGAGTAATCCACCAAGGATGTGGCTGTATGAGTAACCATTGATGAAATCTGGGTTTGTTCAATAGTAGATAAAACCCTTGGCTAAAACAGCCAGAAATGCACCAATGAACGTCCCCTTCTTGACCTTCTTCCTTCTATTCTTGGTGGCGGCTTTTCCTTGCTTGCCAAAATCATCAAAAGCTATTGATAGCTTGTAATAGGAGATGAACATGTCATCATCAGTTAGAATAGTCAGGCATCAGACCAGGGTTGATTTGATGGCAGTGTCATACAGGGAATCCTCAGTGCCATCCCATTGGTTGCCGGCAAAATTGATAAGAACCCGTATGGAAGCCACCTTCCCATACATCCAGAGCTGCACCATGCGCTCGGAGACCCATATGTTATGGTGTACAATCTGCTTCTGGACCTGGGTCAAGGGAAGCTTGGGATCCCGCTGGAGGAGGTTAAGCATGATTGGGTATGCCTCAGATATTTGTGACTTGGGGGCCTTCTTGGGCTTCTTGGCTGTCCCAATCAGATTCCCCCAGTTCATCAGGTTGTTGAATTCCCGCATGACAGTAGCTCAGGTAAATTGCAACTGGGCGGTAATCTGTTCCCAGGACAGACCCTGTAGATTCAGTGCCACAATTTCCTGAAGAATTTGGGCGGTGATAATTTGTTGCTTGGGGCGCTGGGCTGGGGGAGCTGAAGCCTGATTGGCTGAGGGGGGGGCAGGTTGACTGCTGGCAGGAAGTTGTTCCAAATTAAGGTTGCCATCCTGATTGGTTGGCTGATGAGCAGCTTGTGCGGGGGTGGGTAAAAGAGCAGGGGCAGAGCTAGACACTAAGTGACTACTGAACAAGTCAAAGCCATAGGGGTCAGGTACAGGTTGGATTCCTCATTACCTGCCTCAAAGGCTTGGGTGTAAACAGATGCCTCCACGTTCTGAGCCTTGCCTCCATTGAAGCTGGCTTGGCTGCTGCTGGCTTGGCTGCTTGTGCTGTTGAAGATATTGCTTGTAAAAACCATTGTAAAAAACCTAGGATAAAATCACTAAAAGTAGAAATTTTAAAATTTAATGATTTATTTTTATTGTAATCTTGAGTCCATATTTGGAAGGTTCTTAAAACCTTTTCATACAAATCTGGAGCCATGATATGGATAAAATGCCTCTGTTCCTAAATTAGATAGCTGTTGATTGGCTATTAAACTGTTATTTTTCTATTTTAGGCTGCTCATACTACACATCTTGTGTGAGTTCATTTTTTTTGTGCTTGTGTAATCTTGCTTCTAGATTTCTCAAGTTTTGTTTTTTTAGTCCTTCTGTTGGTGCCTCATATGAATCCTGATTTGACTATAATATACTCTGGAATATCATCCATCCATTTCACTTGTTGTGTCAGTTCATTTTGTTTGTGGTTTGAACTACATCGCTTGATGTTTGATATAATTTTGTATAATGGGCTAGTGAAATTTTGTTTTGGTTTGACAGTCCATTTATTAACTGAAATTTTATAAATTAATTGAATCCTGAATCTTGCGCAACTTGAATTTTGTTTAAATCTGAAATCATTTTGTTTAAATCTGAGGTATTTTTGGTAATTGCCATAGCTTTTAAAACTACTGTACATAGTGCATTTTACAGCCTGCATATTTACCTATTGATAATAATTCTGTAAGCTTTTTACAGTAGTCTTAAAATCTACAGCAACAAACAAAATGAACTCAGACTTAAACAAAATGAATTCAGATTTAAGTGAAATTGAAATGAACCCAAATCCATTGTAAATCAATATAAATTCATTTATTTTTAATTTTTTTAATTCTGAGTTCATTTTGTTTAAATCTGGATTATTTTTGCTTATTGTCATAGCTTTTAAAACTACTGTAGTTGGATATTGTGAGGTAACAATAATAAAAAGGGATCAATAAATTACTGTTTATTACCATTAATTGGCTGATTTTTTTGCTGTGACAATAGTGCATTTCCTGATATTTACGCACTGGTATCCAATTAGTTAGTTTCACATGCCATTGCACAGGTAACCATGTTTAATATTGCCTGTGCAATGGCATGTGAAACCAACTAATTGGATACCAGTGCGTAAATATTAGGAGATGCACAATCACCACAGCAAAGAAAATCAGCCAATTATTGACAATAAACAGTAATTTATTAACCCATTACATTTTTATTACCTCACAAAATCCAACTAAAAAGTTTATAGAATTATTATCAATAGATAAACATGTAGGCTTTAAAATGCACTATGTATCAATATTTGTACTAAGCTGTCAGGATTGACAATTTTTCCTTTCTGGAAACCTGGGCCCAGGAGCAGGAATCAAACCCAACCCTGGATTTCTTCAGGCTGCCGGGCTTGTGGACCGCAGGACCGCCTGCCCGCGTTTTTCTGGGATCAAGTCCCCACAAGCTGAATTTGAGAAGGTTGAACCATGTGTTAAAAAGAACCAAATCAAAGAAATCATTGCACCAAATAGAGGATTAATCACAGCGCCTAAAGGAGGTACTTATTTGGTAACTATTAGCTTCATAAAATTGAAGTCTATACCAGCAACAAATCAAGAGCCAACCCAGGAAAGAGGCACAGGCCCACAGCCTGGTCCCATGACCTTGACACTAAAGCAAGATAATCAGGTAGCCAAATTGAGATTCTTGACCAATGAAAGAACTCCCGGGCCAAGTGCCATTTTGCCGCCTTTGGACCCAAGCACCCATTTCCCCCGGCCCTGCCATTCCCAAGGCCTTGGTGAACCTCCCATGGATAATGAAAGTTTAGAGGTGGGGTACTATATAGACCCAAAGACCCTTCACTCCAAACTTATTGCCATTTTTGAATAAAGATAATGTTAATTTGACTCATACAGCTATTGCCTTATTTTGTATTTGCTGTCTACCAATTCAGTTTGAGATCTCCTGGCCCGCCTGCCCCACTGCCCGCTGTTTTCTGTCCTCCTAGTGTACCCTTTGGACCTGTCTACTTTACTGACTACTCTCTGAACTCTGAATACAAGGATTACACCCCGGAAAAGTTACTCAAACTTGATCCCCTGGCTTGCATACAATCCGCAGTTAGATACAACCAACAAGGCCTGTGGATATTTTCAACACCCAAGTTGTTCAGAGGGAAATTCAACTATCTCTCTGCTTATAACCTGTCCATGGAACCGCCTGTGACCCCAAAACCCATGCCTTCTTCCTTGCCCAACCTCCCAAACAACCATTCTGGAAAGCTGTTTGGGATTGTGTATATTACCCTCACAGGCGTGATGGACACTATAATCCTGGCCGCCAGCCCGTGGTCTTGGATGGGGAAGTCTGCCCCCTACCTTTTAAAGTTAGCTCCCCTCTTGTGGTAGGGCATTACCTGCAAAAAATCCAGCCCAAGTTACCCCTGAAAACAACAGGCTGGTGGTAGGACACACCATTTCAAAAATGGCATCTCAAAAAACGCCATCTCAAAATAAGCTATCTCAAATTTCTGCTATCTTGATTTATTAGTTAAAACGCCATTTTGATTTACAGCATTTTGACTAAGAAAAAAACAGTTTTAAAATTTTAGATTTTTTGAACTCCAAAAATTACCCCTAAAATTCCCAAAAACAACTATTCTAATCTATTTTAACTACAAACTATACTTTAAATTAAGCACAGAATTGTACCAAATACTAAATAAAACTAAAATAATGATAAAAATAAAGGAAATAAGAGAGCAAATAAAGGAGTGTTTATTGCAAATAGGCTCAAACATTGGTAGAAAGAGCAACTGAGATAGCTTTGAGATGCTCAAGCTTGCTATCCTTGGGATAGTAGGCAAGGACAACCTTGCTGATTTCAGTGTACTTTTTCACCGCTTTGGTCATCTTGGGGGGATCACCCTTGGTCTTCTTGCCAGTCTTAAAGAGGCGGGCAGAGATGTCTTGTTGAGTTTTAAGGTGGACCATGATCTTATTGAATTTGGGCTTATGAACCCTAACCCTTGTGACAAACTGGCTATGCCACACTTCAAGGGAAGAGGTGGTCTTGATCAACCCGTCTTTGACCTGCTTATAGCAGTTCCAGGTGATTGAGTCACCACCTTTTCTAATGTGGCATGCTCCTTGGAAGATGCCAACCCATTGAGTCTCAAATACTCAATAAAGGGCGCAAAGGCTGCCTGGTTGGCCTGGGTATAGGAATAGCAGAGGAGGGCATCATAAAAGGCACCGGTCTCCTCCTTTTGCACAAGGTCAAGGACAGCAAAGCAATTAAAAACGTCCTTTGCTTCTTTGGTGCATTCAGTGCTCAGAGCATATCTTTTATCAGTAAAATATCTCTGTAGTTCTGAGGTGCCACCAACAGTTGCTAGTTGGGTATCATTTAAATTGAGGAGCACTGTGTTAACAACCTCAGTTGCAGTTTGATCCTTTGTGGTTGGTATCACCTGGCAAAGAAACCAGCAGATAAGTTGATAGAGAGGGTCAAAAGGCTTGGTGCAGTTGTGGTTGACAGTTAGGGCTTTAAATCTGGTGAACCCATAAGTTGTGAGCCTTGCTGAGCAGTCAACGTTATCACATTTGAAGTGATGTTGGCAGATGGGCTTGTTCTTGTCATTACAGCTGAAGCTGTAACCCTTGTAGACAAAACTGGCACCCCCTTTCTTTGTCATAATTGGATAGCTGATAGGGTATGTTGTTGGAACAGCAAAGGTACCATTTCAGTTGCATATATTGTGGATAGAGTTAAGATCAAAGAGCTCAATTGGCTCATCTGCAGGAGCACCAGGCTCAGGCTCCTGCTCCTCTTCATTCTCAGGCTCTGAAGTGGGATCAGAATGGTGATTGAAGTTAAACAACTTCTCTTGAGGATCAGAGAGGGAGTAAACAAATGGAGAATGGGGAGGGGTAGGACTGTTTCCCTCTTATTCAAGTGACAGAGTTGGGGTCTTGGGGGAGCTTTGGCCTTAGAAGGCTGCTTCTTGGGGTTGTCTTGGCCTTTTTGGCCTTGAGAAGAGTTATTTTGGACTTTGAGGCCTTTGAGGCCTTGGGCGCAGCTTTGGCAGTTGACTTGGGAGGCATCTAAAAGTGAATTAGTATCAAAATATGAGCAATTTAGGGGTTGTTTTTAAAGAGAAAAATGAGAATGTTTTTTAATATAAAAGTATCAATTTTTTACATAGAATTGTAGAGGAAATCAAAAAATATATACCATCAAAATTTCAATGTTTTTTATTTTGTAAAAATAATTTTTTTATTAGTAACAGAAGTAGGCAAAACTTTGAGTTTTGACTGAAAACTTGCTCTCAAAATGGAGTTTTTTGAAGTGACGTAATTGAGGTGCCGTAGCTCAAAAACATAGTGTTTTTGACCATCTTTTATATTAAATTAACAAATCTATGGTGGAGCTACCTCAACTGGGCCAAAGAGTAAAACTTGAATTTCTCAAAAAATAGCTTATACAACTGGGGTTAAAAATTACCCAGTTGTTTAGAGGAGATTGAAAAAATATATTTGCAAAGTTTCATATGTTTTCTTACATTTTTTGCTTAAGTGGTTTTAGACGTGAAACTATACTTTTGAAAAGTGGAAAGCAAGAATTGCGGTGGTGGAATCAATACGCGTAGCCTGGCATCATAGGTAATTTCCTCTTATTTTCCCCTATCCAATGTGCGCCTTGAATCAATTGGGTGATATGAAACTTGGTGGAATTTGAAGTGACGTAAATCAAAATGGCATAATCACCCCCTTCCATATTAAAATCACTATTAAAATATTTTATTAAGAAAACCCTTATCAACATATCCATTTATAATAAAAAAATAAATTACATATAAAAAAACTGGTTTTTTTACCCAGCAATGACAATCACTAGAAGGACTATCATAGTGGCGTCTATTTAGGTTGTTCTTATTATAAGTGTCTTAGATTAATACTATAGGAACATCTTCTGGCACTATACCTCAGGCTTTATTTTAGTTTGGGTATAAGCTTATTTTAGTTTAAGATAAATGGCGTAATTTGAAATGACGTAAAGTCAAGATGGCGTAAATATGCCCCACACTAAGTGATTTCATATGTAAATAAAGTTAGCAAAATAAGATTTAATTAATCTGACTTGAAGTGACGGAATCAAGATGGCGTAAATTCAAGATGCCAAATTATAAAGGTATATGTAAATTTCAACTATTTTATTGTTTATTTTATTTTTTTTGATTAAAAATCACTAACACAAAAAACGCCATCTCAAATTAAATTTGAGATGCCGTTTTTTGAGATGCTGTTTTTGAAATGGCGTGTTGTACCAGGCCAGCCACCCAAGACTGGATCCCTGACATAAGCGTTAATGGCTCCCTAATATAAACACAGTCCAATTATAAAATTACAATGAAAAATGCCAAGCTTACAATGAATTTTATTATACAGAATGCCTTGAGTTATGCACATGATATCTAATTATCAGGATTTAATGTATACCTACAATATTCTAATATAATAATTACATTTGTTGGTCCTTAATTTATTATTGATAATAAAAAATATTCATGAAAATAATTATATGTTGCCACATCAAATGTACAACATTTTATTAATTATGGGGAATGTAATAATATTTAAAATAGATGATTAATTATGAATTGGAAGAAATAATATCAATTTTGATAATTTGTAACAAATATAAGATTTATTTTACTCATCAAAGGACAGTAGGGGAGGGAATGGGCATAATGTACATTGTCATCATCTTCACCTGTAAAAGGGACAACGTCAGAGGGAATGGGGAGGGAATGGGTGGTGGTTTGGGAGTCAGGATTGGAAGGCAGGTGGCTTGGTCTTGATGAGGGAGTCATGGAGGCTTGGTTTGTTGACTGGAAAGAGACAGAAAGAGCTGAATGCTTCAATTGCTCAAATTCTTCTTCTGTCATGTATGTGGGCTTGAAAAACCAAATAGATGAGTGTGGGGGGAGGCAGGAGTCATTTCTGGACTTATCTGATCTTGTCATATTCTATGCAAGTGATAGTGATAAGTCCTGGACAAATATGGAAGGGAAAAGATCATACCCCTTCTCAGTTTAGGTACAAAGTTCATTGTATGTGGCAGGCTTTAAGCGCCTGAGAGCAAAACCAAAATTGTAGAGACATACATCTGCAAGATGCATGTCAGCGTGGTTGTTGGGGTAGGACCAACAGGTATGCTCCACAGCCCTGATTTCTTGGGTTGTCTATTCCTGCTGCTCCATCTCGGCACTCAGTACAACTGTGTATGCGGCGTTTTGTATAGCCCACTCCTCCAGCATGACCTTGAGCTCTGTCTGGTAGGCATACCCATATGCTGTGTTTGACAACGTGGATTAATGATTGACACCCAATAGGGAAACTGCCAATAAAACCCCAACAAATTGATACAGGATTGGCCCGCGCTTGTATACCTCAGATTGAATACACTTTTCTCCAAAGTCTTGAGTACTTGCCAAAATCTTGGCATTTGACAAAAAACAACGTCATTACAGGCTCTCATTGCCTTTCCTTTGATAAAATTAATGATTGTTGCATTGTAGGGGTCAGTATCCACCAAACTGGGGCCACTAAGAACCTGATTGGATAAGATTCTGGTGGTAACCACAACTCTGTGCATCCACAATTTCACTGTTCTCTTATTGGTGAAAATGCTGTGGAGTCCCAGTTGGAGATGGACCTGGACCAGGGGCATCCGCGGATCACGCTTCATATTAGCCATCATGAGGGGGTGGGCTTTTTCACCATCAGTTGAAGTACAGACACCAGTTGGGGTCTTCTTGGGAGGGGGCACAGTTGGCGTGGGCTTGCAGGGTTTCAGCCACAGTGGAATTTGCAAAACCCATCACAGCCACAATTTCCCCAAGGGACATAAGCATCCCTTGCTTTTCAATCATTTTGAGACCAATTTCTGGGGTAATTAGCTTTCTTCTGCATCTTGAAGGCTGATTGGATGGAGGTGGGGTGTGTCTGTCTTGGGAACCAGACAGTGCCATCTGATTGGCTGTTTCTGGATTCTGGCTTCTCTGGGTGACCCCTTGGTTTAATTGGCCAATTCCAGATGCTAGTGTTGATACATGATTTGGGTTGGCATCTGCCTGTGTGTGATGGGAAAACAGGGCCATGCTTGAGGATGCAGGAGAAAGAACACACTCCTGGGTAGTGCTTGGGGAGGGTCATGCAGGTTGGGAATGACCATAGAGGGAGGCTTCACTATTGGAAGACCCAGCGTAGCCTTGCATGATTTTTTCAAGGCCTGGGGAAAGCTTGTTTATTTAGTTATTATTAAAAGAAGGCATAATAAAATTTTATTAAAAAATTAAACTCAAAGGAGAAATGTATATCTTAGTCAATTTTATTGTTAAGTATGTTAAGTTGGGGAATAGTAAGATTTAAATTTTAGCTGTCCTAAACTGGAATAGGGCAGTTTTTGGGAATGCCTATGATTTCTAAAAAAACACAGATCCACAATAGATCCTTTGACTTCCTTTTTGAGACACCAATAAATTATATTTATTTCAAATTCACCTTAATTTTGATTTGAAATTTGGTTCTTGGATTTGAAAATCCCGCAATTTCATATTTGTTAAGTTTTACATGATGTCTATGATTTGTTTAAAATACAGAAAATCTCAAATTGTACATTAGAATCCTGCATTTCTGATTCATGTATCCCACATTTGTTTGCTATGTTTTGTCTTCTGTTAGTTGAGTTATCTGCTCAAGAGATTTGAAATTTGCCAATTTAAATAAATCAAACAGAGTCAAACCAAATGGTTGATTTTATTAAATATTTTAATTTTCACTCAGCTGAGTTTCCCGCAAAAGTGATTCAAAATTTGGACCAAGGATTTGACAATCCTGCATTTTTATGTTTAGGTTCTGAACTTATAGTATTGATTATATTATTAAGCATTGAACCTGAAGTATTTTCAGGATAGTAGGAAGTGATCCTGAAGCAACTAAACTATTCCACACCAGTAAGGGCCACCTGTGCTGAGTGAAGATGAAAATATTATATTTATTGACATGTGATCTGCAATAGGAATTTGAATTTGTGAATTCAAATAAGTCAAAAAAAGTTGAATTAAATGGTTGATTTTATTAAATATATTGGTTTTCAGTCAGCTGACTTGCCTACAAATGTGATTTAAAATTTGGACTAGGATTCAACAATCCCACATTTTTACCTTTAGGTTCTGAATTTACAGTGTAGAAAGGTTACAATTTTGGGGTGTGGTGACATTGAAGCTTTGCACACTATAGTTGTTACTAGCTGGCCCCACATTTGTATTGCAGATTTGGAATCCTTGGATGATTTTGGTTCTAGCAATGTGTTATATATATTTATAATATGTTTTTATAGATATTTAACACAGGGCCAAATTTCAATATAAAAATTTATATTTCTATGTGTTGACTTTGGAGCCTTGCACACCAAGTTACCACTAACTGACTCTCTTTCTATTGCAGATTTGTTTTTCTTGGGTAATTTTGAGTTTAGATGTGTTTTTTATACATTATATGAAAACTAATTTTGGCTTTAATTTATTTTTAAAGTTATCAGGTCCATAATAGCTAGAAATTTTATATGGGGTTTCTAGAAGATATTTTTCTAGATGTCATCTTTTTAGATGTAGTTTTATAGATGATGCTTTTTAGATTTTGTCTTTCTAGATAGTGTACTAACCATCAGAAAAAGATCCCAACAACCAGTAAGTTTATTTATATAAATTTTTTTCAGGAGGCTTGATTGTGTTTCAAAATTCCTATACTACAATCCCAGCCATAATTTTTAGTAAACAATTGTGGATTTAGAAATAAAGCCACCCTCTAATTTATCTTTGCTATTTCTTTGTATACACTAAATAATAATGGGCTTACTTCATTAATTAAATGGAAATTCACAGCACTGCCTTTATTGCTTAAAATATATCTGTATGTATTTACAAACTCAAAGCTTTACTGATGCAGATTTTTATATAATTAAATGTGTTTAAAATAATAGGTTATGTATATTTTTTAATTGTACCCTATAACTGGCATCTAATTTATCAGCTTAATATTTTTATACCACATTTTAAATCTTATAAGTAAAGTACAACTATGATTATTTTTAGTTTAGATAACATATAAAGGTTAAAAAGGGGGAATTTAAATATCTTATATATGGCAAAAGTAAAGGATAGAAAAAAGTGATTTTCTATTGTTGAGTTTATACTTCTGGGAAGTATAATAAACAAAATAAAGGGGAAAATTAAGAAGAGAATGATACTTTATTGAATATTAATATAGGCTAATATATAGTATCATAATAAGCCACATGTTGTCCATGTACGTCATGGAGATCATGAGGCTTATCTGAGTAATGTTCCTCTTGAGTCACAAGGCTTAATCAAGTTGTGTTCCATTTAGGACCTGGATTGAGAGATCCCTGTCATAGATGGTTAACTGATAATGGTGCCACTGGTTTATTGACTGGGCAGTGAACCACTTGGTGAGCCGCTCAGTGATTTACTTGGGGTGTTAATTCCCCAAGAGGGAGTAATCAAAGATGTTGCGGCATCTCACCCTGGGGTGCTGGAAGGCAGAGCCTTGGGAATCTTTTTGAGGGTATCTAGTATACGGGCTTGATACTGATCCAGTTTGGCGTTAGGCACAGGGAGTCTTGAATTTTTTTGGGCTGCTCTTGCCTTACACAAACAAAGTCAATCATGATGCATATGTTTTAGTTTGGTTTGGGCTCCAATCCCTTTGATGAGGTAGGTATTATTGGGCTTCACTTCCATGACAATGCCTGGTCCACGTAACCCTGGGTCTAATTTGTGTTGGTTGTGGTTGACAACCCAGATCTTGTCTCCGACTTGGAATCTTTCTTGTTGTAATGGGATTGCTTCCTGCTGAACCCTTTGTTGTTCCATTGCCTCTTGGTCCTTTCTGGCTTGTAGTACTTTTGGGTCATTGCTTTCTGGTACCTTCTTTGGAAGTGGCAGTCGTGGCCCTGTGGTTGTACTGACAAGTGAAGGTTTTTGACCATAGACAAGTTCATAAGGGCTTTTGCCCGTATTGTGGTTGACTTGTGTTCTTCAGACCATAAGGGCGGTTGGTAGCATGTCAACCCAGGCTTTTGGATTGTTGGCAGACAACTTACTCAGGGCTTCCACTAGAGAGCTGTTTAGTTGTTCCGCGTGTCCATTTGCTTGTGGGTGATATGGGCTGGCTGTACGTGCTTTATTCCATTTTTGGCAAGATAGATATTGGTGTCAATAGCTTTAAGTTCAGTGCCTCCATCTGTGATTAAGAGGTCAGGCTTTCCAAACTTAGCTATGATTTCTTTGCCAATGAATTGTCTCACGTCATTGCCTTTGTGCTCTTTTGTGGCTTGTGCTACGGGCCATCTGGTTGCATAGTCAATGGCTGTGATGATGTACTTCTTGCCTTTGCTTTCACCAGGCATAGGTCCCACAATATCTAATGACCATACCTTGATGGGCTGTGTGATGGATACGGGTACTACTGACTTGGGTGGAGCTTTGGTTTGGGTGTACTTTTCACAGACCTTGCATTGTTCCAGTACTTCTCTAATATCATCTAGCATATTGGGCCACCAGTAGCGGGTCTTGAGATATTTGTGCAAGTTTCTGCTATGGGTGTGTCCCAAATCTCTGTGATAACGGAGGATTGTGGCAATCTTTTGTGTTGACAGGACGTAGGGTACAGTGTCACCATTTGGAAGGATTCAGTGAAGGATACCATATACGTTTTTGAACAGATGTTTGTTCTTGAGGACTTTCTCTTGGATGTCCATTGGTGTGCTAGGTGGGAACCCTTCCTGGAGATTTCCCATGATTAACATGGGCCAGTCAGGGTCGCCATTGGTGCGGAGGATGTGTTTATTGTATAGCCTTGATAGGGCGTCTGCAGTAAGCATCTCCCTGCCTGGCTTGTATTCAATTTGAATGGGGTATCTCTGTATGAGACTCATCCATTCAGCTTGTCTTCTTGACAGGTGTTGTTGTGTTTTAAATAATACTAACAACTTGTGGTCGGTGAGTATCTTGAACGTCTGGGCTCCTTCTAGATAATATTGCCATTTCATGAGGCAGTGTATGATGGTAACCAGTTCCTTGTCGTGTATAGGGTATCTTTGTTTGCCGTCTGATAGCTTCCTGGATTCATATGCCACAGGGAGGAAGTCTTTCTGGGCTGTTTGGATACAGAGGACTCCTCCTATGGTATAATCAGAGGTGTCAGTTTCCAGCTCATAGGTGCCCTCGCGGTTTGGGTATTGCAAGATGGGGGCAGTGACCATGTGTTCCTTCAGTTGGCAGAAATGTTGATCTCGTAAAGGTGTCCAGACAAACTTGGTTGTTTTCCCAGTGATGACTTATAGGGGAGCTGTTAGGGCACCCCAGTCAGGGATGAACCTGCGTACATAGGCTACCATTCCAAGGAAAGTGCAGAGTTTGCTCTTGTTCCTTGGGGCTGGCATTTCTGTTATGGTGCATATTTTGTCTGAATTGGGCTTGATGCCGTCTGTTCTAATGATATGACCAAGGAAGGGGAGTTCAGTTGAGAAGAACTCACATTTGGACGGTTTGGCAATTAGTTGGTTTTCCTGCAGGGTACAGAGGACTGCGCGGATGTCTTCCCAGTGTTGCTGTAGGTTGGGACTGTAAATGATGATGTCGTCCAGGTAGATGATTGCTCTTTTCCCAATGTGTTCCTTGAATAGTTTGTTCATGAAGGTTACAAAGGTGCTGGGAGCATTTGTCATGCCAAAATTGAGGACAACACATTCAAAGGCCCCATATTTAGTTTGAAATGTGGTCTTTGGAATGTCTCAGGTTTCACGCAAATTTGGTGATATCCTGCTATCAAATCAATTTTTGTGAAGATTTAGGACCCCCCCAGGGCATCAAAAAGGTCATCAATTAGGGGCAGGGGATATCTGTTCTTTATTGTGACCTCATTGAGGGCCCTGTAGTCTGTGACCAGGCAGAGGCCTCCATCTTTCTTTGCTACAAAGAAGACAGTGGCACCAAAGGGTGACTTTGAAGGTCTGATGAGGCCTTTCTCGAGTGCTTTGTCAAGGTAAGCTTTCAGAGCGTTGTCTTCTTGTGGTGTGAGGCAGTAGATGGGTCGTGCTTTAGGCACGCTACCTTTCAGGTCAATCTCATGTTGTATACCCCAGTCAGGGGGTAGCCCGGGTAGTGATTCTTGGAATACGGAGGGAAATTCATTGACCAGCTGGTCCCTAATTGGGTTCTGTTTGTGTTGGATTTCTGTGTTTTTGAAGTGAATGACTTCATATGTACATGTGCTCCAATCAATTTTGCTGATGTCAGTTTCTTTCTCTGTTTTCATGATCTTTACAAACATGTGGTCCCTCATGAGGGTGTCAAGATGTGTTGGGTACACGTGATGGTGGACTTCTCCTCTCTGGATAGTGAGGGTGGCACTGTCCCAGTCTATGTGAGGATTTGTCTTTTGCATTCAATCTAATCCAAGTATGAAATTGTATTTGGGGATTGGAATGATAGGACCACTAATTGTTGTTTGGACGCCTCCAATTTGGGCCCGGAAAGGTCTGGTCTCATGGGTAACTGGTGTTCTGTGGTTGTCTGCCATGATGACTCTCTTGATGTTACTTCAAATGGTAGGTAACTTCATGAGGTCTGTGAAACTCTTGTTAATAAGCAATTGGTTGGCTCCAGTGTTGAATAGTGCTGTACCCTGGTATCTGCAAAAACAGAAAGGATAGGTAAGGAGTTTATTTTCAGATTGGGCGGCAAACAGTAGAGGATTGCTGGAGGGAACCTGGATCATGGTGATTGAGTCCACATCCTGTTCTCTTTACAAATCTTGTGAAGAGGGGGAGGGCGGCTTGCCTAAGCACTCCCCTGAGCTTTTCCCTCCTTGTTGGTATGTTTGGTGCTAGCCTGGTTGGCTTGTGCAGTGTGATTCCCGTGTCAAGGTTGGGTACTGGTGGCTCAGTTGTTTTGCTTATTGGGGCGAGGCTCTCTCTTAACGGCAGGAGTTTTCTTTTGTTTGTTAGAGGCGTATAGATTGTCAGACTTCTGAGCTGCACGTTTTCCCTCTAGGAATACACCCTCAAGGTTCTTGCAACAGGTCATGTCAAACTGGCATCTAATATGGGTAGGGAGGCTATTGTAGAAGTCCAGGTGTGGCCCAGGTTCATCAAAGTTGATGGTGTTGGGTGCACGGTCACGTAGTCCTTCATATGCAGTGATGTATTCCTTGATGGTTCTTGTCATTTTGAAGGTTCAGAGTTTGGTCATAATCACCACATCTGAATCCTTCATGGAGAATTTCTCGAGGAATGCGGCTTTGAACATTTCCCAGTTTTCCTTCTGGTCAGGATGTTGAGCCAGCCATTTGGCAACAAAACGCGAGGCAGTCCCTGTGACGTGGAGGGAAATTTGCTAACCCAAAGTCTTTGGGGGTACTTCACTTGTTCGAACTTGCTCTCAGTGCTGTTGATCCAAAGCAAGGCGTTCTCACGGTGTAGTCCTGCAAAGGCGCCAATCTCAGCGGTACGTAAACGCTGAAACACTATATTGGGTATCTCAGGTTGCGTAGGTGCTGTTGTGGCTGGTGTGGTAGGGAACAGTTTGCGGGTTTTAAGAGCGTTGTACTGGTTGATGGGTACAAGGAGATTATTGTAGATGACAAGGCCTGGGGGACGTCTTGTCCTACTTCGTAATCTCTCCAACCGTTAGGGAGTGACATTGCTTGGGTTCTTTTCTTGGGAGGAATTTTTCCTTTGAGTTGGGTAGGTATGGATAACCTACCTGTGCTACCACTGTCGAGTTTATACTTCTGGGAAGTATAATAAACAAAATAAAGGGGAAAATTAAGAAGAGAATGATACTTTATTGAATATGAATATAGGTTAATGTATAGTATCATGATAGGCCACATGTTGTCCATGTACGTCATGGAGGTCATAGGGCTTATCTGAGTAATGTTCCTCTTGAGTCACGAGGCTTAATCAAGTTGTGTTCCATTTAGGACCTGGATTGAGAGATCCCTGTCATAGATGGTTAACTGATAATGGTGCCACTGGTTTATTGACTGGGCAGTGAACCACTTGGTGAGCCGCTCAGTGATTTACTTGGGGTGTTAATTCCCCAAGAGGGAGTAATCGAAGATGTTGCGACACTATTAATAATTAAATCCATTAAAATTGGTGTTTTTCTTTACACTTGATATCGCTAATATATAAAGAACCTTGGTATAGAATGAGCTCACGATGGTATTTTAAGTATATAAAGGTTTAAAAAGTGATCCTAGATTGTTTTTTCTGTGGACTGGATGCGTGTTTGAAATGAAGCTTGTGGCATTTTGATTAAAGCCTGATATGTCTAATCCGGGTTTTTTGTGAAAAAAAACTTTTAAATTTCAAAAAAAGCTAATCTAGTTATTCATAACATATTCTTTGGTTTGAAATATTGTATTTTGCTTGAGTATATATAAAGGTGGTAAAATGCGGAGGGCAAATTTCAAGGCACATTTAAATTTTTAATAATTCAAATATTTTTCATCGCTTGATGATTTTTACAGACTGGTTTATAGAAGAAAAATCGGATGTAGCATTTCAAATGTTTATTTATGCGATGTTAATGATTTAGATTGCTATAAATAATTGCTTTCGAAAATAATTTCATTTAACGGCTTTTTGATAAAAAAGTTTTTTATAATAAAAATATTCATTAAGCAACGAATCATATCAATGTGATGCACATTAGATGAAATTTTACTTCACTGATAAGGTTTCACATCGGAGAGTATTTGTATTTGCTTAGCCGCATTCGGTTAGCATTGAAACATAGTGATTTGTACTAAAAGGTTTGAAATTAGATCATTCGCATTTTGTCAAGCGTCAGGGGTTAGTAAGTGAGAATGACAATTGTCTGACATTAGGTAGTGAAAGGCAAGTGCATTACCGTGCAATGAAATGCTATGATAGAGTAAATAAAAAAATCTTTGGAGCTCAGCAAAAGCAAGTATAAAATGTACTGGGATCGGATCCGAAATTTCAATATTTTAGGATTGAACTTTATCCTTAAACCTCTCTCGGCTCGCCTGCCTTCCTCGGCCCGGTATCGTCCCGCCTGGCCGGCTGCTAGATCTGACCTTGGATCCTACCTGGTTCGCCGCCTCCTCCACCTGGCTATGTGTTCCTGGTCCGCCGCCTCCTCCACCTGGCTATGTGTTCCTGGTCCACCGCCTCCTCCGGCTGGTTGTGTGTTCCTGGTCCGCCCTCGCCCTGTTGGTTTGGTCGCCTACTGGTCAGGTAATGATTACTGGCAATTTTAAAAGAGTTTTTGGTGTCTTAAGAGTCATGGAATCCAAGCGATTCCTGGTTCTTTTGGTGTCCTGTCAGGTTGTTGTGTCTGTTTTGTGCTTTGTGTGTCCTTGTGCTTCTGTTTCCTGTGTTTCTACTTCTGGTGTTTGTTTCATGTTCGAGTGTTTCTGTGCCTTTCATTCTCGTGTGTTTCTTTTTCCGGTGCATTCTTCATTCTCGTGTTTCTGATTTGAGCTTGTGTTTCATTCTCGTGTGTTCTGTTTCCAGTTTAAATTTAATTTTTAAATGGCTGCGTTCGTTTAAACGCCGCCTCAGAACTCTAATAAAAACCTAGTTCTCTCTTAAAAAGTGTTTCATTTTTGAATTCTGTTTCCTGTTACTATTCTTATTGTTTGTGCTCTTCTGTTTCATGCGCTTGTGGGTTCTCGGCCAAGTAGTAAGTTGTTTGCCACTAAAGAAATCGTTAGCTGCTGTGAAAACCTTAGGTTATGCTACATTCTCTTGCCTGGCGGAGATCAATTATTAAATTACTCCAACGATGGCTGTCTTAGCACAGTAACTTTTTGCTCTTGATAGACTGCAATACTTGTATATATACAGCTTAGCCTTCAAGAAATCCGCATGCTTAGCAAGAAGGCATATGTCAGCGCAAGTATCCTAGAAATTATCGGTGAACTTTTATCTCAAGACTATTTTACAGGTTGGGCTGTTTATATGAACGACACACCCACTGGCTTATAACAATATACTATTCTAACATAGCAAACTATCCTAAAAAATAAAATAATGAAAATTCTCATTTTATTTGAATATTTTCATACATAAATTTTACCCAACTTAATATATCAAGGTTAATTATCATAATAGCACTTAAAACGAAGCTTTTCTATAACATACTACTTCTATCTAGCATTAGAAGTCGAAACAATTGAAAACCACCCAGATTCCAAAACGAAGTAATTGTTTAAAAAAGCGCGCTCATTTTTATATTGTCTATTATCTGAACTATATATATAATTCCATGATAGTTGGCTGATTAGTTAAAAGATATTTATTTTGGTTTGTGTATTTATAAAATACAAATTATGAAGAGTAGTTAGAAATAGGGATGTCTGTCTTGGCTTAGCCTGGCTTCCTGATGTGTCTTACCACAAACAGAGGCGGTGTTTTTTATTTCAATTACATAAATATACTTTGACAAAATCAGCTCAAAGCGTAAAGCTAGCCTAGCTTGGCCATAGCAGCTTTTTTCTATTTTTTTGAAACATGACTTGGGATTAGAGAGCCTGAATCAACAATAGATCCGCTAGCAAAAGAACAAATTTTGAATCTAAGCTCATTCATTATTTTTGACTAAGTATATATTAATTACTTAAGTTATACTTTAGATAAAATGATATTTCTTCTAAAAAAGTATCCGAAATTTAGAAACATGTTACGTTCTTTAATCATGAGGTAGAAAAGTTTAGATATGAAAGGGAGTATTTGGTACTTCTGAGTTATTCTATTAAAGTAAAAACATTATTTTAACATATAATGAAAATTTATCTTCCATACATTCTAATAAAAACATAATACCTTTTGCTACAATATCTCTGATGGCTTCCTGTCAAGACATTTTTTGATAGCATTATGCTTATTATGTTTACTGGTTTTTACAATATATGGAGATATTGATATTCAGGGATCCATATTAAGACAGATGTGCTACCAATAAATGTGTTCTATTTGCAGTGGTCTGGCATTCTTCTTTCCTGAGATCAGTGAAGGAATTTGTGAGGAGGTTTTTAATTCATGGTACAAGATACCAGCAGCTACGCTGAGTAGAAATGTAGCTACAAAGAGATTCTGGAGTAACTGGTAATATAGGTCTGGCAACTCTGATATTACCCCAAAAATTCTATAGCGAAATAAATGTGTTGTGATTGACTGCTTTCTATGCAATCTGGAAGGGAATCTAAAAAAAATTAGCTTTCTTTGCAGACAGATGTCTGATGCTTCCAACTTTTTCTAGAAGGCTTAACATCAAGATTAAAAAAGCCCAGAGCTAGGCTTTCATCCATAATAGTGGTATATAATATATTGATAATATTCTATGTGGCTTTATCTCTTTGGTATTGCTATTATATAGGGGTATGTGTTCTTGTATTGATGACAGTCATTGGGTGGTAACCTGTCCTATGCTCAGGGAAATAGTTGGGAATTGGGCAGCACTCTGTCTCATGCTAGGAAAATCAAGCAAAAATAGCTGGGAATCCATCCATCAATGGTGAAGCTCTTAAAAAAGTAGTCTTCAGAGACATCCTTTGGGTTGTGGAACAGCTACAATAGTGTTTTCAAAATCACTCGACCAACTTCTTATCTTTCCGGGCTTTATTGATCAATAATGATTCAGTCACTCTGTTGCAAGTCTTTTCAAACAGGACAATCTTATTTTTAACATCTTAACAGTTGCTTGATTGCATAGTGATGATTAAACCGTTATTTCTTCTGTCTATATGTAGTATAGAGGTCTTCATTCTGCCAATTTGCCAACTATTTTTATGACACTATTGGAAGGAGAGTCATCACTCAGTCCTGATCAATCAGGAGTTTCTGATACTTCTTGGAAAATCATTCCCACTAGAAATCACTTACCTATTGATTTGAAGGTGGCCCTAAGAAAAAATCCAGATGCTACATCAGGATCAACCCCTCAAGTTTCAAGAAAATCTGGATCTTCCAAATAACACAGTTTTATCATTAAATAGAACATACGCAAAATATTTGTTAAATATTTAGAATCTTTTTCTATGATCATAAAGTTATAGTTATACATTAATAACCCACTTTAACATTTTTCATAATTCTGGGAAGTATATACATACCGTTTATAGACCTAATCTTTTGAGCTCTTTTTTGTTTAAAATAGAGATTAATTTATCATCTCTGTTATAAAAGAATACAATAAAATGTTGGAGAGCTAGTATCATAACTAGATTTCTCCAGGAATAATTTATTTTAGGTAGTTTTAAAAGGTCAAGGTATAACTTCTTATAAAATTGAAGTTCCAATCTTTCATATCTTAACTACTTATGTTTTAGCCCTTTTAAAGCTCCAGTATACCAGGTAAATGCTATGGGAGGTATAAGAAGAAATAAAGGTGTGAGTTAATAGGATGATAACACTTTATTTATATGAAAAAAGAGTAGTATATAGCAATATTCTGAGTCATATATTTTCTATGTATGCCACATCAGTTGTAGGGCTTGCCTATTTAGTTTTCTGTACAGAACGTTAAATGTCTGACCTGTGTGCAACATGCAAGTGTGGCAATTGTGTCACTAAATATTTGGTAATCAAGACATTTATTGGGAAAATGATTTCCCAAGAGGGAGCAAACAAAGATGCTGCAACCTCCCCCGGGGTTCTAGAAAGCAGAGCTTTTGCAATTTGCTTGGGCATCATGAATGTCATTTTTCTCAAAAAAAGATAATTTCCAACTAGCGGGATTAAACCTGGACCCCTCCTTTATTGAATCCACTGATCCTGTAGAGGCTTGGGTTGCCCACCTGTATTTTTTGTAACTGGTCAATGATAAAACAGAGCCAGATAGAGGTTTGTAACTGATTGATTGTGTGAACAGAAGGGATCATCTGCTCTATTGGAGGTGTTTAATCAGTGCACAGCCATTTCTGTTATAGTTGATAATCCACTAAAATAAGAAATCGACAGCCAGCTTGAAGGGTCTATCCTGCACCTGAAATTGATGTATTAGCATTAGTTGGGACTTCCTGGCCATGTTTTTGTGGTCAAATAATAAGCAAGCTTCAGGCCCAGAGTTTATATAATTCACCAAGATGGAAGTATCCCACCAAGCACCTGCTAATGAGTTAGAAATAATAAATAAGGCAAGCATTATGGGAAATGAGGAGAAATCCTCTGAAATGTCAATAAAAATCAAGATATGATCATCCTGCAACAGGAAAGAGCTCAGCATGAAGAGCAACATGAATCTGGAACTCTCATCCTGGAAGAACTGAGCAAAACTCAGTTAACTTGTGACAGAAGTCAAGACAACTCAGCAGCAGACTTTGCTATTTAAACCCTGAAGATATCCCTAGGTTGACATCATCTTTTTGAAATAAATGAGATTATGGGAGATTGGTTCTATCATTTTATCCCTTATTTAGTTTTGGTTGTTTTCCACTTCAGAGCTGTTCTAACAGAAACCCCTGTTCTGTTGTTCTGATTGGCTGCAGAAGCCCCTGACACCTGGCTCACATTTTATTGTCCTCCAGGAGCAACCTTTAATCTAATCATTTCTCTGAGTATCCACTCAAACTATAGTACAAGGAGTTCACCTTGTAAACATAATATGCTTTGACCCCCTGGCCAGACTAGGAACCCCACAGAGGGCATATCATGGAGGATCCTGGTACAAGCATTCTGCTGTGTTGTTTTTCAAAAGATACAGCCATCTCCAAGCCTTCTAAACCAAAATGGAACCACCTCTCACTTTCAAACCTGTCTGCTTGCCTTACAGCTCAGACCCAACACCACCACCTGTCAACCAACATATGAGAATATCCTATATCCCCCTTGCAGGATTATTTGATACCATGGTGCCCAGTACAAGACCCTGGGTCTTGATAGGCCGCTCAGTATCTTCCCTTTTCAAGTTAGAGCCCATCTTATGATAGGACTTGCCCTCCTCCTTATAATTCATGACAGCCGCCAATGCCAATGGTCCTTTGTCCTGGATGCAGTACCCTGTCAGTACTGGGTAGATTGCTTCAAAGTGGTATCTTTAGCACTCATAAGACAAGCCATCAGGTCAAGGGGCTTTGTTTTTTGGTGATGTTATTATCTCTTCTTATAGTTCCTCCAAGTCAATAGGGTATTCCAGGGCTTCCTGTATGGTTGTGCAAGGAAAAAATGTGAGCTCTTAATCAAGGAAGCTCCAAGGAGAGGTATTTTCAGATGTATAAAGCAGTTTGTAGAAGCTTTCAGTACCCTTTAGAACTTTTTGGCTATCATCACCTGTGTTTTCTCCTAGGCTTATTTTATTTAGGTCTATTTGTGCTCTGTTTGCTCTAACTTTGGAGATGAAATCTTTGATGATCTTCTCCCCTTTGATGGTAAGAGAGATGGCTACCAGGAGTATTTCAATATGAGTTTGGAAAGACTCTGCTCTGGCTAAAATATTTTTTGACACATTCCACAAGACCGCCCATTGTGGGGAAATAGGGCTCAGCTTATTTGCTTTGAGGTGCCTAATTGTATTGGTGAGTTGACAGTAAAGTACATTTCTATTATGAAATAGTCTTGCTGACTCTGTCCTGATTTTCTGTTTAATATTTGTCTTGATAGTGTTCCATATGTGAATTTGGCCAAGATCTGTTGAGTGATACAGTAGTTTTAAAAGCTATGGTGACAACCAAAAATACTTCAGATTTAAACAAAATGATTTCATATTTAAGCAAAATCCAACTATCAGGTTAAAATATACACTCTATTGACAGGGATTTTTGGTGTTAATGGGCAAAATGGGTCAATACAGCAACAAAGTGCTCACGTGCAAAGCAAAACCATTCAAAATACAATCCAAAATACATGGATTCACAAAAAAATGGTGTGAGTTGACTTTTGGTGTACATATGTTTACTATGTGGATTGGTGACAAAATACACCCAAGCATGGTGAATCAAAACCAAAACACAATAGCAACTCACTATGTAAACAAAATCACTCAAATGTTGTGTGTAATGGAATGTAATCATGAATGATACCAAAGTATCTAAAATAAGACACAAGATCTGAAACATAAATTTTAAAAATATTGTGTTGGGTGCTTAATTTGGCATAAAATCTTGGAAAATGGGTGGAAATTATTTTGGGTGTTCTAAAATGGGTTTGGTAAAACCAAAAACAACTAATTAAGAAATAAAAATCTATAATTGGGATATAGGGGGTGAAAAACATTAATTGAATATCCATATTCAATATAAAAGTAAAAAATAAAATAAGGAGTGACTTAATTAAGTTTTATTTATTATTTTATTAATTTAAAATGGAAGGTACATAACAACAGAGTGACAATGCACCCGTTGTGCGCCACAGTTGCGGTTGCCCCTGCAGGTCAAAGAACAGAGTTAGTGCAACCCAAGTGCCTACTCAGGAAGGAGACAGGAGAGGAGAGTTCAATAGTGATGCTTCACTGACACAGCTGGTTCAAGGAGCTCAAGCTGCTAGGGTGCAGAGCATCAACCCTCAGGTCCCCAAGCTGACCCGGAAGCCCACCAAGGTTACCACAAAAAAACAGTTATAAACAAGGAGGTAGAACTTACTTTGTATGTGTTCAACGTTGTGTACTGGCAAGAGTTGGTCCTGTCAGCCATGCTGGAGAAGGTTAAGTCTGTACTTGACACTAGCTATGAGCCTTACGTCAGTGATGGCAACCAGGAAGAGGACAAGGAGCCTGAGTTCTACAGACCTGATGAGGGACAACTGGTGTTAAAGAAGGTTGCAGCCTTCTATACCAAGGTGCCTATGCCTTGCAAGCCAGTTTCTAATCAGGATCTAGATTCACTAACTCCCACAAAGCCTGCTCAGAAGCGCATCCCTGATATCAAACGCATCATACTGCTCAAGCTAATGCGGGAATCTGGTGATTACAAGGCGGCTGCAGCTCTTGTTGGGGTGGATCCCAAGTACACCCTGAAGACATTCACCACCTTCATCAATACTGGCCATGTCCTTGCTATAGAGAAATCCTTATGCATTTCTACCATGCTCACCAAGGAGCACAAATGGGCAATCCACCACTGGATAACCCAAGATTGCCATCTTGAACAGGAAAATATATAGGCAATAGTCAAATCTACTTTTGGGGTTGAGGCTTTGATTTCCTTTTACTATCATCTGGTGAAGGGAATGTGCTTTTCCTGGAAAAAACTTGGGGTATCCCCCTACAATAGAAACAGTCCTTCCAACATTGACATATTAAAAAATACACAGAGGCGTACACTGCCCTCAAAGCCAGAGGGATGGTCAAATTCTATTACATTGACAAATCTGCATCTGCCTCGTCTATGCAGAATGCATATGGGTATGTCCCAAAAGGCTCAAATGATGGGGTAGCTCTTCTGGTGCTGCAGTATGCGCCACAGCATATTCAATGGTGGCTCTCCTTGGTCCAAAGGGGGTCAAGCTCTATCAAACAATACTAGGCTCTCACAACAGCTGTACCTTTCTAGTATTCCTCCAATTGGTCCAGGAGCACCCAAGGCGCATAAGCCTGGGCTTCACCAATGTTATTGTTCTGGATAATGTTGGTCTCCATAAGGTGCTGACATTCTTGAGGAATTCCCAATGATCAACACCAGCATTGCAGTGGCCCCCCAGAAATTGGCCACAGCAAATTGGCACCTTCTCTTCCTCCCTGCTTATTCACCCTTCCTAAATCCCATCAAAGAAGTTTTTGGGTGGCTCAAGAAAGTTTTAAAGCAAGGGACCCCAACTGGGACTGAGGACCTATTTGATTTGCTGCAGGCCAGGATCCACACCCTCCCAGCTGAGACTGTGGCCAAATTTTATGGCCACACTGATTTGTTCATCCTCGCGTGCCTAGCCAAATAGCCAATCAATTAAAGGCTTAGTGTGTCCAACTTTTTTATATTCTATAATTTACTATTTACAATTTATTAATTATTATTTTATATTAAGAAGCTTCTAATCCCATAATCACATTCAGCAGGACCATCAATGAAGGTTGGTAATTTATTTTTTTATATTAATTTTTTATTATGGCATCTGAGGCTATCCCAGACACTTGATACTTGATTGTGTGAATATACTTATATCACTCTTATCAAATAAATATAAAAATGTGATAAAAAAAATTAAATTTAAAATGTATAAATTAGAATTATATTTTATTAACATATATTTTTATGCTTTTATGAAAGCCATTTCTGGTATATATTTTGAAAAAATTGTTTGCTAAAATAAAAATTATAAAAATTTATTATAATAAAAATAATATAAATTGTAATGAAATTTATTGAAAGATAGGATTTATTAAGAGCGGCTGTAGTGAGTTCTTTGGTATGTACCCACCCAGTGATGGAGAAGGCGCACAACCTCCACTGCCACACTGTAGAAAGTTTGGATCCATACTGATTGAAATATTCTTGGCAGCTAGTAAAAGGGAGTATGGTGAGGTGGGAGTTCAGGAGCGGCTTCTCTGGTGGGGCTGCAAACTCATATATTCCAGCCAGAACCAGGGTGTCTTGGATTACGTGGTTGACCAAGTTGTACCCAGGGGAGGACCTTCTTTCTGTCCAATGAGAGCTGGGCCTTGTCAATACCAAGAAGAACCCTGTCTAAGTCCTCCATGCTGGCGTTCATTCCAAAGCATAAAAGATACCTAAGGTAAACAACAAGATGAAGCCTTTGTCCAGAAATGGCTTCTGTAAACTCACAAAGTTTGTTGTATATTGTGCTGATCTTTTTCTTGTGCTTGGTCTTTGCAAAAGTACAGCTCCATGGCTTCAGGGAGCCCCGTCTCATTGGCACTCCAGGCTAACCCAAAGTTGGCAAGGAGGATTTTTGTCTTCTTTATGGCTGTTGTGTCTGCAACAGCCAATTTCAACACTTTGAGCCCAAAGTTCTCCAACAGATAAGACAGGGTGTGCTCCAAGGGGTAGCAGAAGCAAGCAGCCACATGGGCCCAGCCCATCTCCATTATATTCTTGAATGGGAGCGTAGCCAGGACATCCCAAACAAGCTCAATGGAGTTTACACATTAAACTCCATTGAGGGATACCAGGTTCAGGCAGACCAGTTGGGCATCATTTTAGGTAGTAACTGCCCACTCAGATGCCCCCTCAGCATGCGTAAGCTCAGTCAACACCTCTCTGGACATTGGGAAAGACCTGTGGATTCTGTCTTCAAGCTCCTGCAAGACAGGGGGGACAGAAACAGCTGCCTAGCCACATGATTGGCGTGGTTGGCATAAAAAGTGGCGGGGACAAACAGGACCAGAACACAGCATATTTCACTGTCTATGGTTTCAAAAAAAGATAAGAATTTACAAAAATTTATTAATTTTATTTTTTATGTTACCTTTGCATATTTCCTCCTTGCTGGAAGCTTTGGCAGGCTTAGCCATTTTTGGCGCAAGCAATTGCGCTGGCAATTCTGTGTCCTCAGTTCTGGCTTTCTTGGCTGGTTTGAGGTGGGCATACATTTCAGGGTTGTCATCCCAGAAAGACAGTGCAGAAAGATTGTATGCCTTAAACTGGAGGCCCTCAATCACCGTCTTCTGAATGTTTAGTAAGCACTCAATTGTCTTCTTGGGTTGTCTGGTATTTTGGTCATAAGGGCATTTGCAGACACCTTGTCTATTTTGTCTCCTTCAAGGACGGTAGACTTAACTCTTGCTTTGACCTTGTGGTCAATTTTTTTGATCTTTGCAATTTCAGAGTCAAGGTCCTTCAAAAGCTTCTCTGATTCTCTCACTAATTTTTTACTAACATTTCCTTATGTTTTTATAGCTTTCACCCCAATAAAATCTGTATTATTCTGATAATACTGCCTCTTTGTTTATCCCTATTTGTTTTCATATTACTCCAATATCCCATTTTTTTACCTGTTGTGTATATGTTCTACGCTCAACTCAATATGTGTTGTTTGCTTTGTGTTGACATTGTCCCTTAATTGCCATATTATTTTTGCCACTTTACACAGCCCCATGTGAAAATATTAACAATAATTTGGTGATCAGCTAAATTATTGTTAATATTTTCACATGGGGCAGTGTTTGGGTGTTAAAAATAACTGTGTTCTGGGTCTAGATACATGGCATAGTGAACATATGATTTTATAGAAATAAGCTTAACATGAAGAATAAAACCAACTAAAAACAAAGAGAACATGAACAATTGAAATTAAAAATAAAGATAATATAAATGGAAAATGTTTGGCAACAGGGGGTTTATTGGGGCAGGGAAGAGTAATGCCTAGTAAGCAGAATAGCGCAGGAAGGAAGACAAAGAGGCAGTGCTGGCCTGGGGGGTCTGGGATTGGGTGGGTGGGGCTGAAAGATGGGGGGTAGTGGTGGCGGTGGTAGGGGTAGGGGTAGGAGTATTTTGCATGATGGCTACCATATACCGCTTGTCATATTCCTTGTCTGCCATTGCCTTGATTGGCTGGTAGATGGCTGTGGCATGGGGTGGGAGGTGCTTATCCTTGTGTGATTGGTTGCCCATGTTCACATGGAAAACCATTTGCACAAACAAGTCATCCACCATTTGGTGACCAAAGAGAGAATTGTGGTCAAGGACCCCAAGATAGATGTTGTTGAAAGCCTGAGGGCGGCGCTCCTGGAGTGTATCTCCAATATTAAAGAACACAACATAGCCAGATGGATGTCTGCATGACCAGCTGGGTACACGGAGGCCTGATGCCCATGTTGCTGGATGGCCTCAAGGGCAGTGGAGCTACCCTCCATCTGGTGGCTCAAGAAAACCTGGTACTTGGAATTCAAGCCATCCCAGGAGTCAAGTAATCCACCAAGGATGTGGCTGTATATTTGTAGACATTGGTGAAATCTGGGTTTTTTCTAATAGTAGACAAAACCCTTGGCTGAAACAGCCAGAAATGCACCAATGAACATCCTCTTCTTGACCTTCTTACCTCTATTCTTGGCAGCAGCTTTTCCTTGCTCACCAAAATTGACAAAAGCTATGGATAGCTTATAGTAAAAGATAAACATGATGTAATCTGTTAGACTGGTCAAGCATTGTACCAGGGTGGATTCAATGGCATAATCATACGGGGAATCCTCAGTGTCATCCCATTGGTTGCCAGCAACGTTGGTAAGAATCTGTATTGAAACCACCTTTCCATGCATCCAGAGCTACACCATGCGCTCAGACACCCAAATGCCATGGTACACAAGTTGCTTCTGGACCTGGGTCAAGGGAAGCTTGGGGTCCCACTGTAAGAGATCAAGCATGGTTGGGTAGGCCTTGCTGATTTGGGACTTGGGGGCCTCTTTGGGCTTCTTGGCTATCCTGATCAGATTCCCCTTATTCATTAAGTTATTAAATTCTTGCATTATTGTAGCCCGTGTAAATTTCAATTGGCTAGCTATCTGATCCCAGGACAGACCCTTTAGGTTCAGTGCCTCAATTTCCTGGAGAATTTGGGTGGTGATGATTTGTTGCTTGGGGCGCTGGGCCGCGGGAGCTGAAGCCTGATTGGCTGTAGGGGGGCAGGTTGGCTTGTGGCAGGAAGTTATTCCGAATCAAGGTTGCCATCCTGATTGGTTGATTGACAGGCATCTTGTGCTGGGGTGGGTAAAGGAGTAGGGAAAGAGCTAGACACTAAGTGACTACTGAACAAGTCAAAGCCATATGGGTCAGGGGTCAGGTACAGGTCAGCTTCCTTGTTACCTGCCTCAAAGGCTTGGGTTTAAACGAGTGCCTCCACGTTCTGAGCCTTGCCTCTGTTGAAGCTGGCTTGGCTGCTGCTGGCTTGGTTGCTGGTGCTGTAAAAAATGTTGATAGTAAAAAACATTTTAAAAAAACCTAGGATAAAATAACTAAAAGTAGAAGTTTAAAATTTTATGATTTATTTTTATTGTAATCATCATTCCATATTTGAAAGGTTTTCAAAATCATTATACACAAATAAGGATCCATGAAAATGAATAAAATGTCTCTGTCCCTAAATTGGATAGCTGTTGATTGTCTGTTAAACTGTTATATTTCTATTTTAAGCTTCTCATACTACACATCTTGAGTGACTTCATTTTGTTTTATGCTTGTGGAATCTTGCTTCTAGATTGCTTGAATTTTGTTTCATTTTAGTCCTTCTGTTGGTGCCCCATATGAATTCTGATTGGATTATAATATACTCCAGATCAGCATCCATTCATCTCACTTGTTGTGTCAGTTTATTTTTTTTGTGGTTTAAACAGCACCACTTGATATTTGATATAATTTTGTATAATGGGCTAGTAAAATTTTGTTTTTGGTTTGACAGTTCATTTATTAACCAAAAATAATTAAATTAATTGAATCCTGAATCTTGCGCGACTTGGATCTTGTTCAAATCTGAAATCATTTTGTTTAAATCTGAGGTATTTTTGGTTGTTTCTATAGCTTTTAAAACTACTGTACATTGACTGGCAAATTTTCTTGGCTATCCATTTACAATCAACATCTTTTGAGAGGAGACACACAGGTTTATTGCGGGATAATTGACTGTGAATCCTGAATTTTGTGCACACATATATGTGATCAAAGCCCATTATGCTGCTTGGAAAAATAGGTGTCATAGAAATTGGCAATTCTGTGCCATAAAATATGTAATTGAGGTGCATGGATAAGAAATCCTTGAGATTTGCTGAGTTTATCTGTGTGTTGTTATAGTAAGATACCCTGCTTCAAAGTCTGTTATTTCTTTTAAGGAGTTTTCCTGCTGCCATTCACTGAATAAAATGTCATGTTATGATAAGGGCATTTCTGGTGCTTTATCAACTGGAACTGTCCAAGAGTTAAATTCACCAACAAAAATGGTGTTTGGGAAAATTCAATGGTTTTGAGCTGGAAAAAAGAGGGCTTTTTTGGGGTGTCTTCTGGGTTATAAAATACTTCAAAGGAGAAGTTGATCCCATTTAATGAAGTTTCAGCTATCAAGCTCATTCTCTCTAGATATTTTCTTCTTTTGGTTGCTGTGATGTGGACACCTTTCCTGGTTAAGTTGCAGCATTTCATAGATCAGAAGGTGGTGTGAGGTATCAATAGCCTCTTGAATTTGTGCTCATCCTCAGAGAAGCAGTTGAACTCAGTGAGTTCAATCAGATATCTTTTAGTGGGAGCATGATCTTCTTTTTCTTTGCCTGGGACTGTGAGCTAGATAATCCTGCAATTTAGGGTTCCTATTATGATTGAGGTTCCAGTAGTTATTATGACCTAGTGGACCCTCTTGTTGAGGGACAAATAGTCTCAGTAGTACCATTGGAGTTTCCTTTCTTGGAAGGCTGTGCCTTTCATGCCTCATATTTAGAATAAGGTACAGGCTTGGGAATCAGAGTAGCTCTTGTGATTGACTTGCATCTCAATTTTTGGTGTTCCTCTTGTGCAGAATTATGAATCTATCCTTTCTCCTGATTGAACTATGTTATAATCTTTTCCAGTGCCTATATTGTGGTTGCATCAATATCACCTGATTCTTCCAATGGATCTTTTTGATGCATGCTCATATTCTCTTGGCTGTTGCATTGAGGTGTAATAAATTCATCCTGGGTCTCTATTAGATCAGGGTCCTGTGTGTAATTGGTTAGGCTGGTTTCTTCTTGGACTTGGTCTGGACTCTTTTCTGGTGTGATGTTATTGGTGCAATCAAATTGTACTCAGCTTTAATGCCCCTGGGTAAAGCTACAAGAGTGTTATCCTGAACCCCATTTTTTAGCTTCAGACTGGTCCTGATGGGGTTTTCTGCTGTTAAGGGACACCATACCTCTCTGTGGTCTATTGCTGAGCACGTAGAGCAAATAGGGGGAGTTTATTCAAGATATATCTTGAACTCATCACTTGCTGTCCAATTATGTTTTAGTATGGTTGCTCATCTAGGAATGAATGCCAAGTTTTTTTAGGCTTAAGGGTTTGATCATAGCCATTTACTTGGCTGTGATGAGGTGGTCTATTTCAGAGTTCTTAAGTAGTTAAAACTGCAAATCTCCTTCTAGTTGGCCAGTTCCTCCTTAAGCTGGTTCTCAACATCATCCCTTTTCATGTCAAGCAGGAGGTATTCAAAGGACACAAAGTGGGTATTTTCCTGGTTGTTTTTGGTGCAGGTGGTTGACAAGACTGTCTTAACTGGCTTTAATTTGGTGTCAGTGATATCCACAGTGAAGATTACTTTTGATTCCTTGCTGTATCTTATTTGCAGAGGAAGCTCAGGTCAAAGAAGTCTTTGACTGGGCTTTTCTACAAGGAGATAGCCTTTGAGTATACCTTGGCTATTTCCTTGGCTTCCTCTTGAAATTGAAGTGGATCTCTTCCAAAGTTGACCCAGATCTCATAGGGAACAGAGGACTTGAGGAGAGCACTATTAATGTCCTGGAACCATCTTTCTGAAGTTACAAATTTCAGCCATCCTTCTGATGGGACAAATATTTCTTTCTTGGTGATTCTTGTGGGGTTATCCAGTTGGCCTTTGACAGGAAGTTTCTGGCCCTGGACTACCTTGGATCATGATCTACTGATTTTTGTGGTATCCCTTACTTCTCTTTAATAAAAGCCTATACTAAACACTGACTATTATTCACTTTGAGTGATTTTTTAATGCTTAGATTCCAAAAAGTGGAGCTAAACTGTGAAAGAAAAGTTCCAAGCCAAAGTTTATGACAGCACATTCAAATGCCCTGTACTTATTTCTGAAAACTGTATTTGTTATGGCCTCAGGATTGACTCAGATTTAATGTTAACCTGCAGTCAGATTAATCTTGGTAAAGAATTGTGATTCCCTTAGACACTAAAGAGTTCATCAATCAGAGACAAGGGATAAGTATTCTGATTTGTAACCTTATTAAGTGCTCAGTAGTTGGTAATAAGATGTAGTCATCTATCTTTCTTAGTTAAAAATAAGATTTTGGATACAAAGGGAGATTTGGATGATCTTATGAGTCCATTTATAATTCTTATTTTAGTCAATTCTTTAGTGAATCATATTCTTGTGGCATTAAGTAATAGATGGGTCAGACTTTAAGAACACTTCTTTCTAGGTCAATTTTGTGTTGGATACCTCTGTTAGGTGTTAATCCTGGAAACTTCTCCTAGAAGAAAGATAGGAGTTCTTGAAAAAATTGTTGACTTATGGGTTTCTTGTGGTGCTCTTGCTCTTAATACACCAAAACATGTCCTGGGTTGATTCCAGGCTCTGACTGGAAGGGGTTGTCATTCTTCAAATAACCAGGTTCCTTGACTAGAGTGTTGTACTTTGCTTGGAGAATAACAAATTCCTCTCACACCTTTCTTATGACTATTCTAGCATCTCCTAAATAGAACATCACCTCAGCTGGTGTGCTTCTCTCCTTGGGTTGATATCATTTCTGGAACAGTCTCTTGAACCCACTTCCCAATAATTCTTTGCCTCTGGTGGTCATCTTGTATCAGGAACCCACTTGAAGGGAAACACATTCCCAATCTTGTGGGCAAGGGCCCCTAGATTCAGTCCTGCTATTACAGACCCAATGGGAACTGTAATCATTTCCAGGTGACCAAACTGTCCTAGGAAGGAAAATCTCCTCATCAAGGAGCTAAATCTTCCTAAGAGATAGGATCCTATCAAGTATACCAGCAAGTAGAAGGAAGCATTAAGTCTGACCAAGATAATGTCAGTGTTGGGAGGTAGAGGAGTAGTACAAACATACCTGAACTTTCTCCCACAATACCCTGAAAAATACTTGAACCAACCATGGGCTAGAGATACCTCTTAGTTGGACTCATCATGTGAAGATTTTTGTCAACTTTTAGTGTTGCAACTGAACCAATGAGGATTCAGTATTTGGAATTGGGGAAGACAACAGTCCAATAGAAAGGACAGAATAATAAGAATAAGGTATTGTTTATTGTAGAATATTGTGATTAATATACCATATGGGGAAAGCCACAAGGCCACACGGGGGTGGCATGGTGGGAAGTTCCATGTAAGGTTCAAAGCCAAGGAATAACTTGTGCAGGGATCAGCAAGTCAAATTGGTAGCGCTCCTAATTAGGATAAAGTACCTGCTATTTGATATTGCCATCAGATTAGTTCATGTTGTTAGATACGTCAAGGGGCAACTCATCAAGCGCCCCCTGTGTATTGTAAGATATGTTAGCAGGCAAGTCTGGAAACTCGGTTGCAACATTAGTACGTGTAGGCCCTTCCAAGGCCAAAACCAGAAGCAGAATTAAATTCAGACACCATAACAGGAATAAAATTCCTTTCATGGTTCTAAAGGAGTGTCAGAATAAGAATGAGTGCAAGAAGATAGTGTTAAAAATGAGATTTATTGCTATAACAAGTAAGGAGAGTAAATTGAGCTCACTTAAATACCTAAGTGGTCATTTACATACACTTATGGGGATGAATGAGAAGGAGATAAAATAAACTAAGTTTCTTCATACTTATGGGTGAAGTGAGATTTTTTACCAAAAGGCTGGAGATGATAACCCATAAAATAAGAAAAGGAGTAGAAGAAAAAGCTCAAAAACATGCCACATGTTGTAGCATTAATAACCAGTGGTTCTGGTTATTGACAACAAAAGGAATAGTGGGAGCTGTACTCTGGCATATAACAAGTGGTTTAAAGAGTGCCAACAGCTGCCCAGGCAGCCAATCAGAATCTAAGTGGTAATTAATGTCTCCTAGTATTATACTAATATTTGAAAAAACAGGAGCAAAAGCAAGAGCAGCAATTGAAATAATTAAATAAACATAAATATGTAATATATGTCCAAAATTTGATGTTGGATTAACACTAGGCTCTTTCTTAGGGTTCTGAGTTTGATCCCTGTGTGGATCAAAAATTGATAACTGGTGAATGACTAGTACTTTGTGTCAGTTTTTTGTGCCTGTGTGTGTTGTGAGGGGCCTCCCATATAATTAATGTAGTCAGGGGAAAAAATCCCTGACATCTTGAGTCATTCAGTTGTCAATCTCATTCATCTTTAGAATATTGGCTAATGGCAAACTTCATACAGAAATTCCTGTCAGATCCTCTTCCTATCCTATGCTAAGATAGTGGATGTGGTGATTATCATCCATGAAAAACAAGGAAAAAGTCAAGGATGAGTTTAGGGGCTGTGAGTGGCATTTATTTTAAGCAGAAGGAAGATCCCCTTAGAAAACTTCTGTATTATAGCCTGCTCTGGGTTTGATCTTAGTCTCATTGGTCTTGGGCTTCTTGGTATTAGACTCCTTGTTCTGGGATTCCTTGAGCTTGGTCTTATACTCCTTCCTTAACTTCCTGAAGTTGAAGCCTCCTTAGTTCAATCTATCACCCCTTATATCACCCCTTGTTTCAGTCTGATTCCTTTCTGATCTGTTTATTTCATCATAGCCTAAACCATTGTTTTCTTCTTCTCTATAATATTTTAAACATTAATACTTAATCTAGCAAATCAGGTAAGACTTTTCCTTTTCAACCCCCTGATTTATTTAGCTTTTCTACTTGTTTTATCATTAAAAAAACATTGATAAAACAAGCCTTAACCTGCAGCCAATAAATTTTCTGGATCCCCCAATTATCTTGAACTGATCTGCCAATCTACCTAGTGTTTCTTCTTGCTCAAATAAAGCACTGTCAATTGGTAGCAAAATTTGGATGATCCTCAAACTGCATTTTAAACAATTTCCCTGTTTTCCCGTCATGTTTCTCTGTGTGTCAATTTTCTTGTTTTTCTTATATAAAGCATAAGAAATCTGTTCACCTGTCTTTTGCCCAATGTTTCTTCATGATTTTTTTGTCAGCAAAACTCAAAAGTGTTGTTGTTTTGCTCTTGCTCTGCACTATAGTGAACAGCAAAATGGTTTTCCATGCCCTTGATGTTTCTCTGTCCTGTTCCTGACTGCTTCTGCTCTCCTTCTCTATTCACTTGACCTAAAAAATCTTTACTCTTATTTTGTTATTTATTTTTCTTTTTAATTATCTTATTTTTAGTTACTTTCTTTTTAATTTATTTATCTCTTTATGGCTTATTCTTTTCTTTATTTATTTTTACATTATATTCCTCTGTTTTTACTTTAATATTTATCTCTTGTTTACTTTATCCTTTTAAACATTTTTCCTCTAAATATTTATCCTTCTCTCTTTCCAGCCACTATAGATGACCTCCACCTAGCCCTTCTACTCCTTCTCTCTTCTGGCCTTGTTGAGTTTATAATTCTGGGAAGTATAATAAACAGAAAAAGGGGAAGATTTAAGAAGAGAATGATACTTTATTGGATATGAATATAGAATAATATATAGTATCATGATAAGCCACATACCGTCCATGTATGTCATGGGAGTCATGGGGCTTATCTGAGTAATGTTCCTCTTGAGTCACAAGGCTTAATCAAGTTGTGTTCCATTTAGGACCTGGATTGAGTGATCCCCATCATAGATAGTTGACTGATAATGGTGCCACCAGTTTATTGACCAGCTAGTGAACCATTTGGTGAGCCATTTGGTGATCTACTCAGGGCATTAATTCCCCAAGAGGGAGTAATCAAATATTTTGCAAAAGTCTCAACATATGTCCTCCATCTGGGCTTCTCTATCCTGGTAGTCCCTATCAGTAAGCACCTCAGACTCAGGAAATAAGTCTCCAAAAGTTAGTTATATGTAGACTTGACCACCATCAGTGACCTACACCTAGGTCATCAGAAGCAGGAATTCTTCATGACCCTCACTATTTTTACTCCCCCAAGCGGTTAGCTTGAGCTTTTAGATGCAAAGTAATCAACTTCACTTCCCAGAAACCTTCAAATCATTAAGTTATGCAGCTACATGTCTGAAAAGCTGCCCTGATAATAGTTCTGAGATAACTATGCTTATCCAGAACCCTTAAGATCTCTTTAAAACTACAATTAAGTCATAGAAAGATAAACTTTACCCTCTTTATAGGTAAAGTAACCAAACTGTATTATCACCATAGTTAGTATTAGAATTTTATTGCCACCCCAGAACATTCATCCCAGGGAAGAACAAGATGTTTTACCATCCCATATAGTCTAATAATGCTTAAACTCCTTGATATAACCATCCCAGAATAGTTTTCTTCTCAATTTTTCTACATCACTAGTAATGGGTCACCTTACTACCATCCAAAGGCATAGACCGCTGATCTTAATCTTCAAGGCTAACATACCAATAAACCAACTAATAATTACCTGTCTTAGGCATCCAATCTTTATTTGATTAATAATAAGACATTGCCTACCAAATAGCTCCTCATGTGGATCATCACAGTTAGGTATTTTGGGGGTGTCTTGAGTTGGGGGCAGATTTAGGACTCCTTGGGTGATTAGAAAAAAGTTATGTTTACTGGGTAAAAGGATGTTGTTAAAGACATTGTGTCCTGTGGGGGAATCCTGAACTTCTTCATGTTATCCACTAGCCAGTAAAGAGAACCATCTACAGTATTATTTTCATTAAAGAAATTATTTTATTTAAGTTGCTGAGGTATGGATAAACTACCTGTGCTACCACTGTTGAGTATACACTTCTGAAAAGTACTGTAGATTCAGAACCTGGACATAAAAATGCGGGATTGTCAAATCCTTGGTCCAAATTTCAAATCACTTTTGCAGGATGGCTTTTTTAATTAAATTGATTTTGTTATATTTTTATTTGAATTTTTAAAAATGCGGGAAATTGTAGACACTTTGCAAATTTCAAGTCAAACTGCACATTTCCAATGGACAAAATGAATTAACTGGAATCAGATTTGAAGTGTTCAAATCCATCAGCCATTTTCATTAAGTTTACTATGTTTTTTGAAATTGTGGGATTGCCAAATCCAAGAACCAAATTTCAAATCACTTTTGAATGCCACTAGTAAACTCAGATATTAATTGCGGGAACTGGAATCCAAATTTAATGTACAGTAAGAACACTAGGAAACACCAACCCAAATAAAGAAGCTCCACTCTGGATAAAACCAAATGAAAAACTCAATCTCAACAACCATGTTTAGACATGAAATTAAGTGAAATGTAAAATTATCCAAACCTGGAAAGTATACAATATTATACACTTCAAATCACAGATACAGAAATTATGTTATTATTCAAGGCTAAATCAAGAGAAAATAACTACCCACAACTAAACCAATAAATCCAAATAAATACATATTTAATCTAAAATATATTTTTTATTTTATTTTTATGGACCGTCAATTGCATTCTCAACCCACTCCTGCACTAGCCCGCGGGGCAGCCTGTCCACAAGGGCGTCCCAGAGGATCCAAGAACAGACCCAGAACCCAACTTGAGGGGAGTCATGCTGACACACAGGCCTCCCAAGGTGTCATAGCCAGTCAACCACCTCCCGCATCCCAAGCCAGAACAATCAGCTTGAATCCTAGACAGAAGTTTCTCTCAAGGCCTGCCACAAAAGTCTCCTACACCAGGGTCACCAGGAACACTGAGGTTACTTACACCTCCACTGTGTACCCAGTTATGACCTGGCCCTGCACTCTTGATCCAAGAGTTGCCACTTCCTGCCCCACGTCTTTGATATCACCTATGAGCCATTGGCCACAATTGAAGAGCCATCTGCGCCTGTATCATATGCCACCATTGACAGCGCCAGCCCAACCAAGCGTGATCCCACCTTCTACACAAAGGTCCCCATCCCCTGTGTTGAGCCTGCCAGCCAGGATACTGCAGTACCTGTCAAGGGCCGCGTCAGTTGACGGATAGTGAGCGTGAAGCTCTTCTCAACTGCTTGAACAGGGGAATGACAGTTTGGGATATTGTGTCCCAAATTGGGGTCACAGCCAGATATATTGGCAACATCAACAAAAAGTATGACAACACCGGGAAAATTGCAAAATCTGCCAAGGCCAAGCAGCAGCCCAAACTCTTGAAGCCTGTGCATATTGGAGCAATAAAACAGTGGTTTACCAAGAATTGCCACCTGGATTCACTTGTTGTCCAATCAATGCTTGTCACAGAGTTTGGACTTTCTGTTTCTAAAACCCTTATTTACAAAGCAATGGTTGATTAGGGATTCTTCTGGAAAGTACTGGGAGTTTTGCTGTACAACAGAAACAATGAGAAGACCATTGAGGATTGACGCATTTTTGCTGAGACATATCTGGCACTAAAGGAGACTGGGAATGTCCAGTTCTTCTACATCAACAAATTGTCATTTTCCTCCTCACTCAGGTCTAGGCATGGGTGGGTTGAGAAGGGGTCCAAGGACGGTGTAGCCTATTGTGCAGCTGTCTGTTCCCAGACCTATTCAATGGTAGTACTTCTTGGTCCTTGCAGGTTGGATCAATACCAGATGATCAAGGGTTCTCATAATAGCAGGACATTCCTTGATTTTCTCTGAGCCATGAAGGAATACCTCTGGATCAATTACAGCAGCAAAACCAACATTGTTGTGTTGGATAATGTCAGGCTTCACAAAATGGATCTGGTTGTGTCCAATTTTCCACCCATTGACAAAAACAGCCACACCTCCAACCACTGGCTTACTGATTGTCTAATGAGACTCCTCTTCCTCCTGCCATATTTCCCATTCCTGAATCCAATTGAGGAGGTCTTTGGGTGGATCAAAAATAAGGTGAAGAAAGGCCTTCCTCAGGACACCAAGGATCTCTTCAATATTCTTGAGATTAGCCAATTTGCAATGCCACCCAATGTGGTGGCAGCTTTCTATGAGCACTCAGAATCCTTCCTCCCCAAAGCCCTTGCCTCCAATCCAATCAGATAAATGGGCGCTCTGGGTTTTATTTGTTTTTATTGTTATATATTTTGTTTTTTTAGGACTCAAAAATTATTATTTATATATAATGATGTGACGTCAAATTATATTATAGGCATATAAGAATTAGTAAAAAATATAATTAAAATTAATTATTCTAGACATAGAGATATGTATTTTTTATTATAATCCACCAAATAGTGTATTAACTGTAGAGTTAACAAATAAAAAAAATGATAGAATTAGATTAATTTTATTTTAAATAATTGTGAACCCTTTTTAGTACCATTGAATTTTATTTTAAAAGCCACAGAGTTGACCTTGTGAGTCATCACCTGATCCTTAATATTTCAGTGCCACTATAGCCACATGACACAAAAACCAATGATTTTCATGTATCTCTTACTAATTAGTACTTATGACGTGGGTTAAGCATAGCAAATCTGTTTATCAAATCATATTACAAGGGAAAAGTAATTTGAGTTCTAAACAATCACTTGTTTATAAAATAAGTGGGGCAGGCTGTCTGTTGCAGATAAATTCAGTTCTCGATTTTTAACTATGTAATAAGTGAACCCGTACTTGACAAGCTAGTAAATAAAAATATTTCTAAATATTTTTTTATTATTTGATATGTTTGCAACTATAACTAATGTCTTATAATATATTTAGATATATTACTATTATAATTTAAATATTAGAATTATAATATTTAAATTTTAATATTTAAAATAAAAAAAATAAAAATTAAAAAGTTCAATTGCAAGGGAATATAATTATTAGGGAGATGCAAATTGCAAATGGAATGCAATTATTCTGGGGAATTATACCCTGAAATCAAATTTTCAGCTAGAGCGTCTAATTGGATCCATGTACTCTTCTGTACGTGGTGGACAACCCTGGATGTAATTGCTAAAGGGGTGGTGTCCTACACCCTAGTGGTTGCCAAACGCTTAATAAAAGGAAGGCAGGTAAGCAAATTGATCAGCAGATTCTTTTTGGGAGGCACATAGTACCCATACAACAATGCCAATGCAAAGGAGTTGTACAGGGCGTGCTTGACTGTCCTATACCTCCGCAGTGTCTTCTGGTGTTCTAGTGCTAAGCGGCATATATTGATTTGAATAGGTACATCCTCCAACTTTTTGACGTTAGTTTTTAATATGAAATTTAGTAGGATTCCTAGATATACTGCAACATGAATCCTTTGCAAGGTATATTTTTTGAAGAACATGCACAATTTCTTGAACACTTGAACTAATCTGTTTATATAGGATGTTTGACTGAATTTGAATATTGTACCAGGAGGCGCCCAACTTTTATCTGCCCCCCATGCCTCCGCAAACAAAATAAATAAAGGTTTAAACGTATTCAAGAGGACTGTGTCCCCGGCTTTATTTGATAATGCTTTGAATAATTCATTAAAATTTTCAGTTTTAAGATATTCAGTTCCTATTTGAAAGTCAGTTTTTATTAGGCTTTTTTCATATTCATTGTTATTAAAGAGAAATTGTTGTATACTTTCATAAATATATTCATCAAAGTTCATTTTGATATCCCCGCATATTTCAGTCATCTCTTTGAAGTTGATATTTGCTCCTATTTTGTATGCTTCCCTAATCCACAGTGAGCACCCCGCAAGTGGTAAATATTCCCTGGCTTTTGCTTCTATATTTGCAAAATTATTCATATTCATTTGAATTATTTTATTTATTTCATTTTTATTTATTTGCTTTACAGGGGCTACCAGTGATTTGGTAACCCCCATAAAACCAACTCAGTGTGAAAGCTGCCACTTCCACAACCTTGTCCCCATTCCTAGTTATAAATAAAGTAAATATAAGTAAAACATAAAAAGACTTACTGATTGTTTCCCCTGCGGCCCCCTCAGCCACAGACGCCCCTTCAGCAAACTTCATGAGTGTTAGCTGCTCTTCATTTGTTTTTCTGGGCTTGATCTTCCTTATTTTCTGTACTACTTGTTCTTCCTCTTGATTTTCATTTGATACATTTTCATTGTTTATTGTAGCTCTTCTGCTTCTTGATTGTGCTTCATTTTCATCTGTTTCCATTTGATTAGTTTCCTCTTCATTTGTGTTAATTTCCTTTGAGTTTTCATTTCCTTCAATCAATTTGATTTTTTGATTATTCTTTCTGTTGGTTTTCACAAATTCCCACAAGTTATAACTTTCATTTTTAAAATCTAACCACTGAAGTATTTCCTTTTGAAGATTTAAAACTATTTCCTTGTGCTCTTTGTTGACTATTGTTCCCAGGCTATTTTTTGCGGTTTTGCTGGACCAAGGCCCTTCCCTCATTTCCCAGTTGATTTACCACAATTTCCTTACATTAGTTTTAAAGCTATGGCAACAAGCAAAAATACTTCAGATTTAAACAAATAAACTCAGATATAAACAAAATTAAAAGTAATAAATTTATATTGATTTACAATAGATTTATTTATTTTTATTTCTGTTTACATCTGAGTTTCTTTGTTTAAATCTGAAGTATTTTTGCTTGTTGCCATAGCTTTTAAAACTACTGTATGTTATGTTCAAGCTCAACAACCTTTTGGAGGGCTGACTCTAATTTGTTGATAAGGCTGTAGATATTTGACATTTTGTTTGAATTACATCAAAAAACTGGTTTTTATAGTACTACCTTCAACGCATGAATATTTTCATCATCAGCAATAAATTAAAGACCTATAAATGTAAATATTGCATTAGAATATTGCAATTAGACGTCAACTCTTGATATTTTGATATTATATGCATAACTCAATGCATTTTGTTTAATAAAATTCATTGTAAACTTGGCTTTTTCATTGTAATTTATTTAAATGGACTGTATTTATATTAGGGAGCCAGTAACACTTAGTACAAATATTGATACATAGTGCATTTTACAGCCTGTATATTTGCCTATTAATAACAATTCTGTAAACTTTTTAGTCAGATTTTGCAAGGTAATGATAATGTAATGGATTAATAAAGTACTGTTTATTATCATTGATTGGCTGATTTTCTTTGCTGTGGTGATAGTGCATTTTCTGATATTTACACACTGGTTTCCAATTAGTTGGATTCACATCCAATCACACAGGCAATAGGAAATCAAGTTGCCACCCCAAGACTGGATGCTGTCAGGTTGCAACTTGATTTCCTATTCCTGTGCAATTGGATGTGAAACCAACCAATTGGAAACCAGTGCATAAATATCAGAAAATGCACTATTGCCACAGCAAAGAAAATCAGCCAATTAATGATAATAAACAGTACTTTATTAATCCATTAAATTATCATTACCTCGCAAAATCTGACTAAAAAGTTTACAGAATTGTTATTAATAGGCAAATATACAGGCTGTAAAATGCACTATGTATCAATATTTGTACTAAGTGTTACTGGCTCCCTAATATAAATACAGTCCATTTAAATAAATTACAATGAAAAGGCCAAGTTTACAATGAATTTTATTAAACAAAATGCATTGAGTTATGCACATAATATCAAAATATCAAGAGTTGATGTCTAATTGCAATATTCTAATGCAGTATTTACATTTGCAGTTCTTAATTTATTATTGATAACAAAAAATATGTATGCTAATAATTTTATTTTATTCATAAAATGTACAACATTGTATTAATTATGGGAAATGTTGATAATGTAAAAAGAAAATATTATTAATTATGAATTAGAAGATTTAATATTGACTTCAATAAGTTGTCACAAAGAAAAATTTTACTTTACTGATCAAAGGACGAGAAGGGGAGGGAATGGGCGGAATGAACATCACCTTCATCTGCGCCTGTGAAAGAGACGGCATCAGAGATAGTGGGGGGATGGGCAGTAGTTTGGGAGTCAGGGTTGGAAGGCAGGTGTCTTGATGGGGGGTTGGGGAGGCAGGGTTTTTTGACTGGGAAGGGGCAGCAAGAGCTGATTGCTTCAATTGCTCAAATTTGTCTTCTGTCACATATGCGGACTTGATGAAACAAATGGATTGGTGTGGGGAGGAGGCGGGAGTCCTTTCTGGACTTATCATAACCACTTGCATAGAATATGAAAAGATCAGATAAATCCTGGACAAATATGGACAAGAAAAGCTCATAACCCTTATCAATTCAGGTGCACAGTTCATTGTATGTGGCAGGCTTTAAGCGCCTGAGAGCAGAACCAAAATTGTAGAGATATACATCTGCAAGATGCATGTCAGCATGGTTGTTGGGGTAGGACCAACAGGTATGCTCCACAGCCCTGATTTCTTGGGTTGTCTATTCCTGCTGCTCCATCTTGGCACTCAGTACAACTGTGTACATGGTGTTTTGTATAGCTCACTCCTTAAGCATGACCTTGAGCTCCGTCTGATAGGCATACCCATCTGCTGTGTTTGACAACACAGAGTAATGATTGACACCCAATGGGGAAACTGCCAACAAACCCCTAAAAAATTGATACAGGATTGGCCCACGCTTGTATACGTCAGATTGGATATGCTTTTCCCCAAAGTCTTGAATACTTGGCAAAATCTTGGCATTTGACAAAAACCAACGTCATTACAGGCTCTCATTGCCTTTCCTTTGATAAAATTAATGATTGTTGCATTGTAGGGGTCAGTATCCACCAAACTGGGGCCACTAAGAACCTGATTGGATAAGATTCTGGTGGTAACCACAACTCTGTGCATCCAAAAATTCACTGTTCTCTTATTGGTGAAAATGCTGTGGAGTCCCAGTTGGAGATGGACCTGGACCAGGGGCATCCGCGGGTCATGCTCCATAATAGCCATCATGAGGGGGTGGGCTTTTTCACCTTCAGTCAAAGAACAGGCACCAGTTGGGGTCTTCTTGGTAGGGGGCACAGTTGGCATGGGCTTGCAGGGTTGCAGTCACAGTGGACTTTGCAAAACCCATCACAGCTGCAATTTCCCTGAGGGACATAAGCATCCCTTGCTTTTCAATCATTTTGAGACCAATTTCTGGGGTAATTAGCTTTCTTCTGCGTCTTGCAGGCTGATTGGCTGGGAGAGGGATGTGTTCATCTTGGGAACTGGTCAATGCCATCTGATTGGCTGTTTTGGGATTCTGGGCTCTCTGGGTGACCTCATGGCTCAAATGGCTGGTTCCAGATGCCATTGTTGATACTGGATTTGGGTTAGCAGCTGTCTGTGCATGATGGGCAAACAGGGCCATGCTGGAAGTTGCAGGAGAAGGAACACACTCCTGGGTGGTGCTTGCAGAGGGGCCTTCAGGTTGGGAGTGGCCATAGACAGAGGCTTCACTGTTAAGAGGCCCAGTGTAGCCCTGCATGATTTTGTCAAGGCCAGGGAACAGCTCGTTGACTTGGTTGTTGTTGGAAGAAGACATAATAAATTTTTATTAAAAAAACTAAACTCAAAAAGAGGAGTGTATATTTAGTCAATTTTATTGTTAAGTATGGTAAGTTGGTGAATATTATGATCTAAATTTTAGCGTCCTAAACTGGAATAGGGTGATTTTTAAAAATACCTGTGCTTCCTAAAAAAATCAGCACAAATCCACTCTAGATCCTTTGACTTCCTTTTTGAGACACCCATAAATTATATTTATTTCAAATTCACCTCATTTCTTATTTGAATTTTGTTCTTGGATTTAACAATCCTGTGATTTCATATTTGTTAAGTTTTACATGATTTCTATGATTTGTTTGAAAGACAGGAAATCTCAAATTGTACATTAGAATCCTGCATTTCTGATTCATGTATCCCACATTTGTTTGCTGTGTTTTGTCTTCTGTTAGTTGAGTTATCTTCTTGAGGGATTTGAAATTTGCCAATTTAAAAAAACCAAAAAAGTCAAATTAAATGGTTAATTTTATTCTACATTTTGTTTTTCACTCAGCTGAGTTGCCCGCAAAAGTGATTCAAAATTTGGACCAAGGATTTGACAATCCCGCATTTTTACGTTCAGGTTCTTAATTTACAGTATATGAAATGAAAAAGGGGAAACTTTTAAGAGAGTAATACTTTAATTGATATGAAGATAGAGGATTATATAGTATCATGGAACCCACATACTATCCATGTATTTCATAGTGACTATGAGACTTATCTGGGTAATTTTCAGGAATCCACTCATTTAGGAGCTTCTCCTCAAGTTAATGGAGAAGGGCTCCCAAATTAAATTTTACCAGAGAGGATCCAACTGGGGTCCCTATCATCAACATACGAAGAAAGTGTCCTAGTAGTCTGAATCCCTCAACAGGGGAGTGAAATAGTTTAAGACATAATAAATGCTGGTTTATCCCAGCACATAAAAGGGAGCATAAAAAATCTACAATTGGAGGGAATAAAGAGTTTTAAAATATGGAGCATGGCAACAGCAGGGTCCAAATCTGTACCAAATTTAGTCCTCAGATTTGTTGGTAGTTGTGGGATAAGGAGAAATGAAATTTATGTTGGCTTGGCAGAACAGAAAGAACAATCATAAGACCCATAAAAAGATGTGTAGCTTTATTCTGGAGGGTAGGATACAATTTTGAGCTACTAATATGTTATTTAGAAAATATAGAATTTTTTTGTTAATTGGATAAGGGAAGAAATGCTGTCAGAGAAATCTGCTCTGAAGAGAGTTATCAGCTTAAATACTGATGAGGATTTGGGGAAGGAATGAAGAGTTTACCCATTTATCCTGCACTTTCATTTAGTGGTGAAACAATTATTTACAGGCATGCAGCAATATGCAGCCTATAAAATTGAAAGAGATGAAAGTTTGATTGATGGGCAGGTTAGGTGATTCTTAGCTGGGTTTGGCTGTTATGCATCACTGGCTTGGATGTAAATTGTTACTTTGGCTTGGTTGTTATCCTGGATATTATTTTTTTAGGAGCACAATCTAATCTTTCTGAGTCTATTGTGCATTTAAAATTAGATTAATTGGCTGTTTCTTGATATATGTGAGTAGTTTTGGAGCCACTACTAATTAAATGCAGTTTGAATTCATTAATTGAATCTAAATTGATGACAATGGGAGCTCTCTGGTGATTTACATTAGATTTTATATGGTTTATCTTTATTTTTGGTTTTTTTTCATTTTTTAGATTTAAATGCAGATTTTTTAATTTTCTGTTAATTAAATTGTTTAAACAATTCAATGGCTCTGTTTATGCATTTAAAAAATGGAGTTTTATTGTTTGGTGGATTGTATTGATCTTTGTTGTCATTTATGTCCATCTTTTCAATTAAAAACTGTTTTTATATAAGAAAAAGGAATTCAATTCCTTAAAGTAATGTTGTGCTTAGGATTTTTAATTTTTGATTCCCATACAACATGTGCATCTGATAAGAGTGTCAGAAATTTTTGTTAATCAGAATGTTTCTCTGGGAATTATTTTCCTGATAAGGAGTAAATGTAGATATTGAAACACATTTATGAACCCTTATTCCAAGACAGCACTGCTGTTCTTCACTGCAGTATACTATCTCTTGCGCTAAATGGGGGTTATTTTGGAAGATTCAATCCTATTATCAAGTTCACCTGACTTATGATGATATTATGACCAATAACCTTCCCACCAACAGGCTTCTAATTAATACAGATATTCAGACTATTGTTATCAAATTTCTTCATCATGTATGGGATGCAAAGTTCTAAAAATTTAAAATTAAAATCTGTTATAGACCCAGATACATGGCATAATAAATATAAAATTTAAACAAAAAAGTATATAAAATAAAAATTAAGAGTTATAATCATAATATTTAAATTTTGGGTAGTGAAATAAATTAATACAAAAAACAAATTTTTGATAGCAGAGGATTTTTATTTGAAGAAGGAAGAGGGGTGCTTATGAGGAAGAGCAGTGAGTGAAAGAAGGGGTGAAGGCAGTGTTGAGTTGGGAGCTCTGGTCCTGGTATTGAGTGGGAGAAGTTGGAATGTGGAGGGGGTTGGTAGTGGCAGGAGATAAACCAAGTGAATTTTTCCAGAAGGCTAGCAGATATAATCTGTGATATTCCTCATTGATCATTAGTTTGATTGGTTGATAAAAAGCCATGGACTGCAGTGAAAAAAACTCTTCTTTTGTTATTGACTTCTTATATTCATATGAAAAACAAGCAGGACAAAAAGGTCAGCCATTATCTTCTGACCAAAGAGAGAGTTGTGGTCAAGAACACCAAGATAAAGATCATTAAAAGCCTGTGAGCGGCACTCCCAGACTGTGTCCCTGATATCAAAGAACACATCATTGACCAGGTGGATGTTTTTGTGACCAACTGGGTAGATTGAGGCCTGGTGCCTACGTCCTTGAATAGTCTTGATAGTGGTGGAACTACTCTTCATCTGATGACTCAAGAAAACCCAATAGGAGGAATCCAAGCTGTCCCAGGAGTCAAGTAATCCACTGAGAATATGGCTATACTCATAATCATTGGTGTAATCAGGGGCTGTCTGATAATAGACAAAACCCTTGTCCTAAACAGCCAGAAATGCATCAATGAAAGTCACCTTCTTGACCTTCTTCCTTTCATTGGTTTACTTGATTTTCTTTGTTTCCCAAAATTGTCAAAAGCAATGGAAAATTTGTAGTAGGAGATGAACATGACATAATAAGGCAAACTTGTCAGGCATTAGCTAAGAGTGGATTTGATGGCAGGATCATATGGAGAATCATTGCTACCATCCCATTGGTCCCCACAGAAATAGATCAACATCAAGACTAAGGCCACTCTGCTGTATATCCAGAGATGCACCATGCACTTGAAAACTCATATGCCATGGTGCAAAAGTTGTTTCTGGACCTGGATCAGGAGAATATTGGGGTCCTGTTGCAGGATATTAGGCATAATTAGGTATGCTTCAGTTATCAAGGACTTGGGTGTCTTCTTCTGCTTCTTGGATATCCAAATTCTATTTCCCTTGTTCATGAAGTTGTCAAATTTCTCATGACAATGGCTTCAGAAAACTTTAATTAGCTGGCAATTTTTCCCAGGTCAGACTACACTGGTTTAGTGCCACAATTTCATGTAGAATTTATGTGATAATAATTTGGTGCTTAGGACACTGGATCACAGGAGCTGTAGCCTGATTGGCAGTAGGAGGAGCAAGTTGGCTATTGGTGGGCAGTTGTTCCAAACCAGGGTTGCCATTCTGATTAGCTGGTGCCATGTGTGGGGTTAGGAAAGGGAGCACAAGCAGAGTTAACCTCTTGGTGACTGTCATCCAAGTCAAACCCATATGGGTCAGGAGTCATCTATAGGTTGGCTTGCTTGTTATTCAATCAAAGATCTGAGTGTAAATGGGGGCCTATTCATACTGAGCCATCCCTCTGCTGACACTATCTTGGTTGCTGCCTTGCTTGCTTACTTGCTGAGGCCATAAAAATTATTATTGCTAGTAAATACCACTGTAAAATAAACCAAGCAAAAATTTACTAAAAGAGGAAGTTTAAAATTTTATGGTCTGGATTTTATTGTGATCATGAGTCCTAATTTAGATAGTTTTTTAAACTTATATATCAAAATTAATAGCCTTAAAACTCAATCAAATGCCTTTATTCCCAAATTAAATAGACATTGATTGTCTGTTAAAATATTATTTTTCTATTTTAGGATGCAAAAATCATACATCTTGTGTGGCTTTTTTTTCTTTGTGATTGTTGAGCTTTGCTTATAACTTGGTCTGGTTTTTCTTTCTTGTTTTGCACTTCTGTTAGTGCCTTATTAGAATTTCAATTATATTATAATATATTTCAGAACAAACCCAACTTATTTTTCTTGTTGTATTGAGTCATTTTGTTTATAGTTTGGAATGTGCCATTTAAATTTTAATTGTAAGGAACTCCACTTATTCCTCTCCAACTATTGATCGCATTAATAGAAAGCCAATGAAAAATGTAATGCTAATAACAATGTGGAGTCTCCTGATAATAAAATCAATGCCAAATGAAACACAGAACCTTACATAAATTCAGCATTACTAATTGCAAAAAATTGGCCCTAAATTGCAGTTAACAATGTGAAAATTTTAAATCACCTTGCTTAAGTCCAACTAATGTTTATCATCCAAATTTCATTTTCAAAAGTGAAAATATATGTAAGCCCACATGTAACTATATAATTTCCACTTTAAAATTGATAAGAGCCATGATCAAGACTAAAAGCAAGAAAATCAACCAATTAGAGAGTCAGTGGCAACATTTTCAAACTTCAGATATACTCAAACAGCAATCTGAAACCAATAGAAATCATATCAAATGCATATTGAATCCCCTAGAGCCAGTAGTACATTTAATTAAGCAATCAGAAAAACAAGCCAAACTCAAGGATAGTCACCTCATCAAACCAATCTTGAATTTCATGCCCTTCAATTCAAGCAATGAATTTCATACTCTCTAATAAACAAGCCTTTTGTTTCTGCCTAATTGCAGGCTGAAGCTTGTTAAGATCCTGGCAAGATACATTAAGTATTAAGAAAACCTTGCAGCCTGACATGATAAATTGCACATGCACTCCCAATACCTTGATCAGTATTTAATACTAGGCGGTTGCCCCATCCAAGGACATAATTAAAGTTGAATTTAATAAATCAATTAAATTTATTTTATTGTCTTTTTAGGCTTGTATTACTTATTGCATGTTTAATTAAAATTTTATTTAATTGCTTTATTAAAAGGTAATTTAATTATATTTATTTAAATTTAAAATTAAAATTGTATACTCCAAGTATAAATAAAAACTAAACCTAAATAAGTATAGTATCATTATTAAGTTTAGTAAGGCTAAACTAATTTTTTTAAAATTTAGTAATTGATTTTTAATGTCTTTAAAAATGTAGAGCTGATCTACAGCTTTTAAATAAGCTATTGGACATCAAAATCGGCTTGGTATTCACTGAGATGCATTGATTTTAGTTTTTGTAGTGTGTATTAAAAGTAAATTTAGATAATATCAAATTGAGTCCGAGCCTTTGATTATGACGCGAACCCGATTGCAGTACTTAACTAAATATCTCAGCATCTAGAGCAGCTAGAGCTATCATGTTTGGTACCATTTTGATCGGAATCATCTGAAAATTGATCTACATCCTCTAAATTTCATGAAAATCATTATATTGAATCACAATGTTGTCATAGCTTGTTTACTCCACTGATGTTCTTTTGGGATGAAGCTGTGTCAAGCAAGGTTTACTCTGAACAATATGCAGCCACTTGGATCAGGCGATGCATCTAATTGGAATATTCTATTATTTCAAATGAATAATAAGAATTTAGAAATGTCCAAGCCAACCATCTCCTTCTTTAAACTAAAATTATGTATCTGTTTCAACTATATATATTTAAAGCTGATCAAGCTCTCTTTTTATTGGTCAATTCAATCATCAACAGAATTTAACCATCCAATCATATAAAAGCATCTCAAACAATTGCTGCTTCTTTTCTAATTTTAATCCACCCATTCTAGAGTCGGGTAATCTATACAGATAAGCCACTTTGATATGGTTGAATCGGGTCAGCCACTAATTTTAAATTAAAGTAATCAAATACAAATTTATTAAAGTTCAAGTGGCTTATATTTCAGTTCAACATGATTTAGACCACACTCCACTGAATTCAATCTGTGTACTCTCAAAGATGCATGTAAGGGATTGAATGTAAGGATGAGCCAAATTGAGCTTGTGGCTTAACAATCAACTTTTAAAATCAAATTTAACTAAAAATCAATTCAGTCAAATCTCTTACGGCTTGAGCCCACTCGAGGCGACATTACAGACAGACAGGCTCACTTTTATATATATTAATATTGCTTTTTTCTGAGAGCTAATGCTCCAGAATATCTTTCTTTCAATTTGAAAATAAATTCTATATTTTCACTTAATATTAGCAGATCCCTATTTATTATGAGTGCACCCCTTCAACAAAACCACCCAATTTTCTTTGGATTTAAATACTCTACTTTTTGTTCCTCTTGGCTAACACCCATATAAGCTTAATCAACCTTAATCTATTTCTATTGAACTGTCTACTGATTCTGCATGGTATTGTTTTGGTCCCACTGTCTACACTCTTCTTATATTTAACACACATGTATTCCTCCAATTATTCATCCAAATCCTCCCTGGTACATCCTCAATTACACCAGTGTATACTACTTCATTAATATTTCCTCTCCATTTCTGGAGTTTTATCTGTTTTGACACCTTTTAAACATGCTGATGATAGAAATCCCAGTTGGATCCTCACTGATGAAATTTAATTTGAGAGCCTTACTTCACTCAATTGGAGAGCAGCTTCTAAAACATTGGATTCCTGATGTTAATATAGTATTATTGCATGTGATCTTAATTGTATTTTTGTTTGGCCTTTTTTCAGTTTACCAAAAGCATTTAAATCATTTACAGTCCAGGACTTATCTGAGTTAATTTTTTGCATCTGAGTTCATTTTGCTTACATATGAGTTGATTTTGCTTAGCATCATAGCTGAGAAAACTAATATATGAATTGTTTGATGAATTAATTTATACTAATCAATGAAAAATTACCTCAGATATTGTAAGGAATTACATTTCTTTCACAAAGGAAAAATCACAAAAACAGCTCACTGCAATCATAAACACCAAGAAAATCAACACCAAAACTGCAATTTTAAATGATGAAACTGGATACACAAGTTTTATTAATGCATTCAACAACAATACATCAAAAATGTGTCCAAAATTGTTAAATGAACACAGTTTTATCAAGAAAAGAAAAAGTAAGAACAAAAGCAAACACAAAATACTAATTATAATATGAATCCTACTCTAAAACCAAAATACAACATATAACCAGACTTGACAACAACATAAAAGATATCACATTAATCAATAACATCTCTAATCACATCCAAATAAGAGTAACAACCAATCAGAATCAAGCAAAATATACCACAGAACCACACAAGCACCCAGAGACTCCAAAGAGCCAATCAGAACCTGAAATGCAATCAAGCCAAAGAAACAATTCTCATCCAAGCCCAGACCAATGCAAGGATCCAAATTGCAAGCCACATGCCAAAAATAACCTTGCTTCTTCTTGCATTTCAGGCTGAAGCCTGCTGAAGTCTTGCAAGGCAATACTCTTCCAATAACTCTTGCAGAATTCTCTGGTAACCATCTTGCCTATCCCCATCTTCACTCAGTATTTAAACTGATCTTCCCCTGTTTGAGCAATTGCTTCAACAATTTTTATTCCTCTCAACAAATTCAATTAATCTATATTTTCAACTTCTAAAATTAAATAGCAGATAAATTAAGTCCCCACCCAACAACATGAAGCTCATTCTTCTGGTATGGGCTTTCTGTGTGTTAATTGGATATGGCCAGGCAAATGTGAGCTTCAAAACTCTCAAACTCACACCCGCTGATAGACTGAAGAGTTCATTTGGTATCAATTTGGTTCACACTGCTGTCATGCCCCCTACATTGAAACTGCTCAATTCCCTCCAATAATTTATTTCAAGGCCCCCTGGCTGATATTGGGATACACCAGCGTCTACCACTTGTTAAACGACTTTACTTCCTTTCTGAGAAGATTCTGATTATTTGGTCATCTTCTACATATGCTAATAATAGAAATTCTAGTAGGGTCCACTCTAGTTAAGTTTAACTTGGGAGCTCTTCTTCATTCAATTGGAGAAAGGCTCTCTAATGAGTGGATTCCTGATAAATATTGAATAAAAAATCAATGACATTGATTATTTTTCTTGAGCATAACTTATCATTGCTTTTAACAGGCTTTTATCTGTTTAAATAAAAAAGTGTATCAAGTGATTACCAAATCTTTATTGCAACCAATTTACAAACTAGATCAGGGCCTCAGATACCGGGAAATTTCTCTTCCTGAAAGGCATTACACAACTATATGAGATTGATTCTCTAGAATAAAGTTCTTATATAGTCTTAACTATATTGTCAGGATTGACAATTCTTTCTCTCTGGAAACCTGGGCCCAGGGCAGGAATTGAACCCCAACCCTAGACTCCCTCGGGCTGCTGGACCTGTGGACCAAAAGACCGCCTGCCTGTGTTTTGCTGGAATTAAGCCCCCACAAGCTGATACCGTAAATGCTGGCCTGTGCAATGAAACTGGCCAAACCAAGGAAATTATTGCACCAAATGGAAGACTAATCACAGCGTCTAATAGAGGTACTGAAGCAGCAACTATTAGCTTCATGAATTTGAAGTCTACACCAGTGATCAATCAAGAGCTTTTCTCAGAAAAAGGCACGGGCCCGCAGCCCGACCCCATGACCACAACTCTAAAGCAAGTTAATCAGGTAGCCAATTTTAGATTTTTGACCAATGAAAGGACTCCCGGGCCAAGTGCCATTTTGCTGTCTTTGGACCCAAGCACCCAGTCCCCCTGGGCCTGCTTTCCCAATACCCTGATGAACCTCTCATGAAAAATATTAAGTTTGGAGGTAGGGTGCTATACAGACCAAAGGATTTCACACTTCAAACTTCTCACCATTTTTGAATAAAGATTATGTTATTTTGGCTTATACAGCTACTGCCCTATTTTGTATTTGCCTTTTACCAAATCAGTACAAGATCTCACAGCCCTCCTGCCCCACCATCCGCAGTCTTCCGTCCACCAGGTGTACTCTTTGGCCCCGTCCATTTCACTGACTATCCTCTGAAACCCAATTACAAGGACTACACACCAGAAAAGATACTTGAACTCAATCCTTTGGCCCGCATACAATCTGCTGTTAGATACAATTATCAAGGCCTGTGGATATTCTCAACACCAAAATTGTTTAGAGGGAAATTCAACTACCTTCCTGCTTACAACATCCATATGAAACCACTCATGATACCTAAACCTATGCTTGCTTCTTTGCCTAACCTCCTAACTGATCATACTGGCAAGCTCTTTAGGATTGTGTACATCACCCTCACAGGGGTGATTGACACTATCATACCAGCCGCCAGCCCGTGGTCTTGGGTGGGGAAATCTGTTTCCTACCCTTTTAAGTTAGCTCCTCTCTTGTGGTGGGCCCTGCCTGCTAAATCACCGACCCAAGTTACCCCTGAAAACGACAGGCTGGCTGCCCAAGACTGGATCCCTGACATATACCCCCCTTTGTAACTCTGATAAAACATCTTTAATACTGCAACTATAGAAAATTGAGTTATGTTATTAGCTTTCAGTTGCTTGAGCTCCCAATTGGTGGGCTGAGGATCGGTTAGCTGGTAACAAGTCCCTGAAGCTGCAAAAAAATAGTAAAGTTGGATATTTTATGTCTGGGGTACACTTTCACAGGCTAACTCAGTATCCTCTGACATGAAATAATTGTATATGCCATGTGAATTGAGGATAATTACTAGCAGTGACTTCCTATTAATATTGGTGGTTACCTTTTATTTAAGGGGTTAGAGGTTTATCTATGTTTACACCTTTACCTATCAAGGTGGATATTGCCCACAAGTTCAATCCAGAAAACAATTTAAACTGTTTTATTTTATTCTTCTGTCAATGATTTTAAGTATCTGGAATTAACTGAGTGAGATGAATAAACTAAATTCCAGTAAAGACAGGAATGATTGATCATTAAGATTAAAATAGTGGTAGTTTAAAAAATACTAATAGTTCAAAATCTAAACAGTAGGCGAGACAAGAGTTGTAAATAAATCAAGTGCCACAGGTTACGTATGTATTCAATGAAGTTCAAAAGCAAGAACCCCATAAAAATAGTAGGCAATAGTTTATTGCAAAATTCCATAGCCTGAGCTAACTTATCAAGTGCTTTTTTCACTGCTCGTGACATAACTCCGAACTTGGTAGACTTGATTGTACGTTTAAAGTAAAAATAACCACCAATAGCACATGTAGTAAGTGATGTTTTACGTTCAGCAGGGCTCATCTGTCTCAAGGCCTTGTCAACTGCATCAAAAGTCTCTTTGATAAGCGCTTTGCGTAGAACTTCTCCCAGTTGCATGAAACGGAAGTAATCGTTTCTGCTTCATTGGGCACAACAGCAACGAAATCGTAAGAGGGGATGGCTCTAAACTCATATTGGAAGTTTGAAATGTATTTTTTCTCGATGTTGACGCCCTGTACTTTAACAGCTTCATATAATAGCTGTGCATTTTCGGATGTTGGCGATGAATTTTCTGGGTTGCTTTAAAATTAGTTTGGAAATAGTACTTGCTTACCAAAAAAAATCAAGTGCATGCTCCTTTAAGAAACCTGCATATTTTAAAACAGAAGAACGATAGTGACTTTGCCTCTTGCACCATGCCTTTAAAATGGTATCTATAGCACTGCTCATATATATCGCAAAGATATTTTACTTTTAGCAGCTCCGGATGGTCTTCAATAAAATCGGCTCCTTCAATAACAGTCTTACAATCCAAAAATCCACGCAAGAGTGGTGAGATATTTTTTTCAATATCCTCTAAGTCAAGGATTTCCTGAAGATTAACATTAAAGTTTATTTGCTTACACTATAGTCAATTTGAAAATATCTATCCTCTGTATCTCCTATGAGTTCCTTCAGGGTAGCCTTTATGACCTGTGCAATCATTTTTTCCGCCTTTCCAGTAAATGGCGTTTTTTTCTCCAAAACCTAGTTACGATTAATAAACCACCTAAAATTTATCTACATTTCTGACAAAGCCAATGTCAAAGCCAGGGTGCTCATAGGGCTTTAGCTGACGGGTTATTTGAGAAGCGATATTGTTCTTTGATATTTCCAATTCAGATTCTATATTCAGTAGCAGCTCTGGAATGAGCGCTTTCATTTCCTTGACAGTCCACGCTTTTCCTCTTTCTTTGAGGGCGAATTCAAGTTCTCGCATAGTATCTCTAGCTTTGAACTCTCTATCAAAAGTTGCCTCGTCCTCATCCTGACCTCGAAACGTAACGTAACCAAAACCTCCAGAGCTTTGATTCGCTTGTGCTATAAAGTTTTTCGCCATTGTTGGTTTATCTTCAAGGAATTGGTAGCACCCACCCATGCAGAGCAGATATATTTTTTATACAGCTTTTAACATTCTTAATTTCTTCTTTAACTATAGAGTCTGTTGAAGCAGACATTTTGATTAACTAGTATGGATTAGTCTGGTTGATGTTTTAATTATCATTATAGTGTTGAAAAAGAATAATCAATCTACTCACGATAACTAAATCTACTCATTGACCATGGCTGGCTCAGTCCCAAAAATATTTTTATCTGGCATACCAAAGCTGACCAATGCAATTCGGTTATGATTTTGCTGTCTCGTTATTTCAAGTGTATATTTATAAGATGCTCGCCTGAACAGATCGGGTATTTCAAGTCTATTTTCAAAGGCTTAATAAAACTTAATCGGCTTCATCGTGCGATTGTAAGGTATTGTAACGATTACAATAAGAGCTGGGCAGATCCATTGAATGAGAGAGAGGATAATCACATCAGTGATTTATGCCAATCAATGTTGTGCCAATATTGTGAGATTATATTCAGTATTAGCTTATTAGTGTCGAAACAATGAGGTGACCCCTGGCAAGGTTTCAACTAAACGAGTTCATGACCCGCAATCTGACTTCCCAGTGACCTGAAGCCAAATGCAGAAGTCAACTTGAATTATCAAATTCAGTAACATGACCAAATGATGATCCCTCCATGATAGACAGCTTGATTTAGTGCTTGACTCATTATAAGGATCAAGCTACCTCTCTACCAATCCAACTGAGTGGTCGTCATAATCATGTTCCTACTATCCAGACTCACAATAACTATATAATATCAATATCTCAATAAAGATAGCTATCTAGTTTTCAATTATTTTCCCCTTTGTAACATTGCTAAAACAGCACAGTTATGACATTGGTAGCACAGGTAGTTTCTCTATCCTACCTTTCTTTTCAAGATTACTCATGTTGCCCATACTTGACATGGTCAACAAATATACAAAAGAGTTATGTCCAGGCTCCCCGTGGACTGAACACCCTACAGGACATAGACCAAGTGTCATGAATGACATTTCTCCCAAAAGAAGTGTAAACTCTAACTAGGAGAAATGAACTTGGGATCAGGCTCTGATAGGTTTGGGGATCCTGCGGACCCTCAGGTTGCCAACCTTTGTTTTTGGCTAGCTAATGAGAGAGCTGACATAGGCAGCAATTTGAATCAGATTAATCTGGGAATTTGCAGGCCTGTCTGGCCACAAATTTGCAGAGTTCAGAAGAGCGTCATAGGGTGGTGATTAATCCAGACCAATCTAGATTGCTGAAAGCGCCAAACCAACATGGTATCACTCCTGTCATAACTGACAGGCTGTCCAAAAAGGGGATTGCTGCTCAGTATGAAAGAGTCAAAGTCCAAAGTGATTTCAGATGATTGGCTAGAATTTTGGGCCACCTGGATATGTGATCTCTGGTCAGACAGTGACCCAGAAGTCACTCCAGAAGATGCATAATTCATGGGGAAAAAGTTGACCCAGTTTATAGTTTCTGAAGGTCTCATGATCCAGGATGACAGGAACACCAGTAGCAATGATGATGTCACTGTAGGTTCCATCATGCCGGGAATTATCCACCCAAGTAGGAAGGCTCAAAAAGCCAGAAAACCTTTATTGAAATTGACCAAATTAACAGATTTAAATCAAACAGTCAATTGAAAATGGGTTACGGCTGATCCAGTCTGTCAGCTGAAACAAATTTCTCCTTGCAAATTGATGTTGATAAATTGTTGTAATTTGAGCGTCACCTGATACAAGCTTGTTAATCAGCATGGTCGTCAGAAATTGGTCACACAAGGGTTCTTTGCAACCTGGACCAGATACTTACTTGACAATGTGAAAGGAATAGGAAGCCAAGATTCAGGTGGTATTGCTTAGTCATTTTTTGATATATATTAAATAATTTTCACTGTTTTAACTCTAAGAGTTGAGTCCTCCCAAAATTTTACTCAATAAAAATCCTCTATTCCTTATTCTAATTTACTTTTCAAAATGCATCCTGTGGTTAGGTTTTTACGCTATATTCTGTACAATCTGATTCTCAACCAAATCATTTCTGGAAGATGGTGCCCTGCAGTTGAAACTTTGTTGTTGGTAACACCCAATATTGATTTCATGCAAGCCAATCTTGGAGCTCCCCCATTCTGGAAACTGAAAATTGTGTTGCCTCCCAGTGTCCTGAATTTTATTCTGAAGACACTTTGATGCTTTCCCAGGCAATTTATCTTGGGCTACTTTGGTTAGGATTAATTGTTCTACTTAATCCTAGTATTACAATTGGAAATTTTACAAAAAGATATCTGAAGCCACATTGGTGGTTAATTATTAACTCTATGTGGATTTGGGTGGTAATTCCCCATTACTTAGAAACGGCTTCATACTATCCTGCAATTTCTGTCACATTACTCAACTCTTCTACATCTGAGTTTTTGGAAGCATTTTGTCATGAATTTGTGTTTCTTTTCTCCTGCTCCAGCAAGATATCTGAGTTTACCATGTTTATTTGTATCAGTTCTTTTCTGAGTTTTAGTTTGGACTTTTCTTTAATTTGTGGTTTCCATCTCTGGTTGCAGTTGTCAAGACTGGATCTTCTGTTTCCTATTTCTGCTGCGCCATGTCAATTTGGTGTCCAGATTATTTTCCTGCTCCACCCACGGATGAAATTTTGCGTGAAGTTTTTTCAGCTTTATCATTCTATTCTGGTTCAAGCCTTAGTCACAAATCCCAAGTTTACCACATGATGATGATGGTTTCTGAGGATGCTTGCAAATGGTTGTTGTCTGCGGTGGATCACAATCCACATGTTTTAACTGAAAGTGCATCTTTGTACCCTTTGTTAAAAAATTTGTGTGTATCTATTGAGGAGCTCAAAGTATATTGTAAGTTGTACGCCTTTCAACAGGGTACTACTCCACTTTTGATATTCCTTCCTCAGTTTCTTGCCTACTGCCGTACAATTGATATTCCTGAGGTGAATAAAATCTCAGTGTTGTGGTTAGCAGTTGACCAGACTTCCCAGGATTTGGCGGTCTGGGATTCCCCGTTAACCACAACTGAGGCCCTGGTAAACCAAATTCTTTCTCTGGTCTCAAATCCGTCAACTTTCAAGCAAGATACATTGGTAATTGAGGACAAACCCACTGCACGCTCCTGGTTTTCTGGTCCTTGTTCTGCGGTAGTTCCCTCCAGCCAAAGTCAGGATTGTTCTCCCCATGGTTCTTCTTGGTTGCAATTGGCAGTGGTGAACAAACCCGTCAAGGTGAATGAAGCACCAGTGGTGTCTGGCTCTGATAGTTCTTTGGCAATGCTTCAGCACGTTGTACCTACAAAGCCTTCATCAGTTATGTCCAAAGAGTTGCCCTCGTTCCCATTGATTGTGATTATCCCATTCTTCCAGCTGCTGTCCAAAAATTGATTGAGCGGTACTTCCAGGAGCATCCTGCCTCCTTAGCTGCTGTTTGTACCACCAAAGAGAAGCAGGCCCCTGCCAAGATTGTAACCTTTGCTGAAAATAAATCTACTTCTGGTTACTTCTTGTTTTATGGTAGCATTGATAATGGTCAAACTATTTATCAGCCAGCAATTTTGTTGGATACAGGTGCTTCCAAGAACTTCATGAGTGTTGAGACTGCAGACTTGCTACAACTCAAGTATCACCCTGAAATGCTTGTTAGGGGTGGAAACTGTCAACCGTTTCCTTCTTTCCAGCTGAGGAAGCCAGTAACATTTGTAGTTGCGGGTCAGTTTTTACTGCAAGGTTCTCCATTTGCTCTACCCTTATGTATTCTATCATTTTGGGGGTGGGTTGGTGGCAAGATCATAATGTATTGAGCTTGCTGAAAGAAAATGAGTTACAAGTGGAGAACTCTTTGGGTATATTTATTTGTATTCTGCTGTTAGGTATGTCTGAATTAAAGCAATCTTCTCAGATCATTCAATTGGTTCCTGTCCCCACAAATTTGGATTTAATGGCATGCTTGCAACCCTGGTCTGTGGCATTTGACGCCACTAGGGGTGAGGTCCTCCCCAAGCACACTCAGTTTGACTTTGACTTTAAAGTTACTGTTGATCTGATTTGAATTGTGTCTCCTATTTACCCTTTAACCTTGAAGGAAGATGCATGTTTGGAAGAGTGGACTTGTGACATGTTAGCAGAGGGATACATTTTCAAAAAGGCTTCATTGATCTGCTCCCCACTGTTGTTTATTCAAAAGGCTGATGGGTCTCTTTTTCCTTGTGTTGACTACAGGAATTCAAATAACATTACAATTCCTGATCCCTACCCTTTACCTCTTGAAGCCCAGATCTCTAGGTGTGTTGAGAAGGCAAAGGTATTCTTGAAGCTTGATCTGTTGAATATCTTCAATCAAATCATGATTGCAGAAAGAATTGAATGGTTAACAGCATTCAGAACCAAGAAGGGCATCTTTCAGTTCTGTGTATGCCTTTTGGATTGAAGAATGCCTTGGCTTGCTTTCAGCGGCTAATTGATTCAGTCTTGGGGGATCTCCTAGGTGTATGTGCCATTGTGTATAAGGATGATATCTTGGTGTTCTTTCCAGATGAGGAGTTGCATAAGGCCCACCTGTTGACAGTTGTAGAACACATTCTCCAGGAAAACTTGATCATTAAAAGGAGTAAGTGTGAATTCTTTAAACATAAGGTTACCTTTCTGGGTAATATTATCTTTGAGGATGGCCACACCATTATCCCTGAAAAGGAAGCTGCAGTTTGAGAGTATGCTACACCTGTGACAGTATCCCAACTCCGTAGTTTCTTGGGTACCTGTACGTTCTTGAAGAAATTCACCCTTCACTTGTCTGAAGTGGCCGCCCCTTTATATTTGGCTAGTGGAAAGACAACTTTGGTCTGGACGCCTGAGTGCGCAAATGCATTCACAGCAGTCAAGGCTCTTTTGTTGTCATCACCTGTGTTGAGACATGTGGATCCTGAGCTTCCTTTTGTGGTTTCCACAGATGCCTCTAAATATGCTGTGGCTGGTGTGTTGTTGCAGACTGCTAGCAATGGGATTGAGAGACCTGTAGGGTATTTCTCCCGGAAGATGGAGGCTTGTGAACGCAATTACATGATTTACAACAAGGAATTGTTGGCAGTTGTGGAATTGTTAAAGAACTGGCATCACCATCTCATGTTGGCGCGTCATACATTTGTAGTAAAAGCTGACCACAAAGCTCTTCTGTATTATTGACAACCCAGTGTTTTGTCTGGTTGTCAATCCAGATGGCATGGTGACTTAACAAGATAAAAGTTCTGCTATGAGTTCATTAAGGGATCTGATAATCACTTGGCCAATGCGCTGAGCAGGAACCCTTCCCATCTCCAAGATGCTACTATGGACACTGAGTTTAACACACATACTATGATTCCAGACAAGGCTGTGGTGCCTTTTGTATTTCCTCCACCTGTTACACTGGCCACCATGTCCTTAACTGAGGGCGCAGACCTGGACTTATATTCCAAAGTTAAGTTTCTGCAACCTCTGTCCAAAGGTTATGATAAGCTATTGGAGCTAGCATGTGCAAACCCAGTAGGTCAACCTCAGGGTTATCATAAGATAGGTCCCGTCCTATATCATCAAGGTTGCTTGTGGGTTCCAGAAGGAACTATTTGGGATGAAATCATGGAGACTCATCACACTTGTCCAACGGCAGGCCATCCAGGAAAAGACAAAACGGTGGAACTAATCCGCCGGCAGTTTTCCTGGAAAGGTTTGATAGTGCAGGTGGCAGCTTTTGTTTGCAATTGTCTGGTATGTGTTTGATATAAGGCAAGCTGGAACAAGACTACTGGTTTACTGGTTCCACTGTAGCCTGCTGCAGGACCCTGGACGTTTGTGTAGGTAGATTTCATTGGTGAACTTCCTGACTCTAATGGATTTAATGCAATCATGGTGGTGGTAGATTATTTCACAAAAATGGCACACTTTTTACCTTGCTCAACCACAATTACTTTGGTGGAAACAGCTAGGTTGTTTGTGAATAAAATCTTCTCCCTACATGGCATACCAATAGAGATTGTGAGTGACTGCGGGCCCTAATTTATTGCTCAGTTCTGGGAAGCCTTTACTGGAATTCTTGGTATCAAATTATATTGTTCCCCCGCCTTCCACCCCCAATCTGACAGAAAAACAGAGAGAGTAAACCAAAGTTTGGAGGTCTACCTACATTGCTACACTAATGCCTGGCAAGATGACTGGTGTGATAACCTACCCATGGCAGAGTTCACATATAATAACGCCCCACACACGTCAACTCAGGTTTTGCCATTCTATGCCAATGTAGGTTACAACCCTTCATCCAACACGGGTCCCCGCTTAGTTAGCAATGTGGAATCTACAACTGATCAAGCTGCTGTCTTGAAGCAGGTTTATCAGGAGCTTCAGGTTACTCTTGCTGCTGCTGTGACAAATGACAAGAAATACACAGATTGCAAGCTTCAGGAAGGTCCAACTTACAGGCCAGGTGATTTGGTCATGGTTGATGCTCGCAATATGAAACTGAAGGTTCCCTGTTGCAAGTTAGGGCCTAAGAAAGTTGGTCCCTTCAAAGTTGAACATTGAATTGATCCCTCTGCCTATCAACTAGATTTACCCCCAGATTTCAAGATTTTGCACACCTTTCTTCAATGTCTTCTTACTCCCTTTAAGGTTACTGAGATTCCTTCTTTCCAGCCCATTCTTGTGGAAAGAGAGCCTGAGTATGAGTTGAATTGCATTTTGGCTTCTCATAATTGATGTTGTCTAGAGTATTTGGTGTCATGGAAGGGTTATCCTGAATCTGAAAACTCATGGGTTCCCCACTATGATTGTTCTAATTCCCCAGTTCTGATTCAAGAGTTTTACAAGCGCAATCCCACTGCTGTTGGCCACCCCGAGCTCACCTTAGCTGCAATGAAACTCCCGCCTGCCCACAAAAACTTCTCCTTATCCCATCTCCTGGATGGTGGTATTGCGCCCAGGGCTAAAGCAGAGGGTAATGTCACGCTAGGTTCCATCATGCCGGGAATTATCTGCCCAAGTAGGAAGGCTTGAAAAGCCGGAAAACCTTTATCAAAATTTACCAAATTAACAGATTTAAATCAAATTGTTGATTGAAACTGGGTTACAGCTGCTCCAGTCTGTCAGCTGAAACCAATTCCTCCTTGAAAATTGACGTTGATAAATTGTTGTAATTTGAGGGTCACCTGATACAAGCTTGTTAATCAGCATGGTTGTCAGAAATTGGTCACACAAGGGCTCTTTGCAACCTGGACCAGATACTTACTTGACAATGTGGAAGAGTTAGGAGGCCAGGATCCAGGTGGTATTGATTAGTTGATTTTGATATATATCAAATAGCTTTCACTGCTTCAACTCTAAGAGTTGAGTCCTCCCAAAATTTTACTCAATTAAAATCATTTATTCCTAGTTCTAATTTACTTTTAAAAATGCACCCTGTGGTTGGGTTGTTACAATATATTCTGTACAATCTAATTCTCAACCAAATCATTTCTGGAAGATGGGGCCCTGCAGTTGGAACTTTGTTGTTGGTGCCGCCCAATGTTGATTTCATGCAAGCCAATCTTGGAGCTTTCCCCATTCTGGAAACTGAAAATTGTGTTGCCTCCCAGTGTCCTGAATTTTATTCTGAAGAAACTTTGATGCTTTCCCAGGCAATTTATCTTGGGCTACTTTGGTTAGGATTAATTGTTCTACTTAATCCTAGTATTACAATTGAGAATTTTACAAAAAGATATCTGAAGCCATGTTGGTGGTTAATCATTAACTCTATGTGGATTTGTGTGGTAATTCCCCATTACTTAGAAACGGCTTCATACAATTCTGCAATTTCTGTTACAGATTAAGCCATGAAGATTTTATCTTCAGACTGTCAGATAGAGGTCATTTTAACAGAGGAAATGGCAGACCAGAAGGTTCAGAATGGGCCTGGAACTCTCAGGCCAGAAGAAACTGAGCAACTCAGCTATTAGGTGATGATTTAATATAAACTTATCATTTTAAATGATATTTAAACTCTGTGAAGTCTTGTTAAAATGATATTGTCATTCTGAAATAAATAATATTTGTTGTGATCTGAGGCGCGGCACAGAGTCACAACTGGAAATCCTAACCTTAGTTTTGGTTTTGTACTAAGTCTTGGTTAGAATGGCAGGAAAGGCTATGCAATTGTCACGGTAGGTTCCATTATGCCGGGAATTATCTGCCCAAGCAGGAAGGCTTGAAAAGCTGGGAGACCTTTATCAAAATTGACCAAGTTAACAGATTTAAATTAAACAGTCAATCAAAAATGGGTTACAGCTTCTCCAGTCTGTCAGCTGAAACCAGCTCCTCCTTGCAAATTGACGTTGATAAATTGGCATAATTTGAGGGTCACCCAATACAAGCTTGTTAATCAGCATGGTCATCAGAAATTGGTCACACAAGGGTTCTTTGCAACCTGGACCAGATACTTACTTGAAAATGTGGAAGGAATAGGAGACCAAGATTCAGGTGGTATTGCTTAGTCAATTTTTGATATATATTGAATAATTTTCACTGTTTCAACTCTAAGAGTTGAGTCCTCCCAAAATTTTACTCAATTAAAATCATTTATTCCTAGTTCTAATTTACTTTTAAAAATGCACCCTGTGGTTGGGTTGTTACAATATATTCTGTACAATCTAATTCTCAACCAAATCATTTCTGGAAGATGGGGCCCTGCAGTTGGAACTTTGTTGTTGGTGCCGCCCAATGTTGATTTCATGCAAGCCAATCTTGGAGCTTTCCCCATTCTGGAAACTGAAAATTGTGTTGCCTCCCAGTGTCCTGAATTTTATTCTGAAGATACATTGATGCTTTCTCAGGCCATTTATCTTGGGCTACTTTGGTTAGGATTAATTGTTCTACTTAATCCTAGTATTACAATTGGAAATTTTACAAAAAGATATCTGAAGCCACGTTGGTGGTTAATCATTAATTCTATGTGGATTTGGGTGGTAATTCCCCATCACTTAGAAATGGCTTCATACTATCCCGCAATTTCTGCACAGTAATTACCTTGTGGCCCTGATTGAATAATATCTTCTAGACGTGGCTAGAGAGGCGCCAAAGTACGTGGAGACATAAAGACAAAAATGTGAATATAACTTAAATTTTATTGGTAGAAGTAAAATGTAATATTTACTGTGTAGCTTTACCACAAAACAGTACATGGACGGTAGGATCACTTGTCACAAGTATGAGTGGGGCAAGTGAGTTGCACAGAATCAGGAAACTGAACAATTGAATTTCCCAATTTGGAGCCAGACTCATTTCAAAGGGCAAAAGCAAAACACGGTGAATGGCGGCATTCACAACAATATTATTAGGCCTTGGTTCTACTATAATATTTCTTTATTTAATCTTGGTTGTTTCCCACTTCACTACTGTTGTAACTGTGCTGTCCTAGAAGAATTACCAGGGGAAAATATTTGGAAACTAGATAATATTCTTTATTAAGGGATAGTAATTATATAGTCATTGTGAATCAATAGATAACAGGAACATGGTTGCGTTGATCACACAGCTGGATGGTGAAGGGTGTGAATTGATCCTGGTAATGAGTCAAGCGCCAAAACAAGGTGTCCACCGTAGAGGATCATCATTTGTTTGTGTTGATGGATTTGGTAATTCAAGTTGACTTCCTAGCTTGGCTACAGGTCACTGGGAAATTGGATTGCGGATCACAAATCCGCTTGGAAGCTTGCTGGTGGGTTGAGCCTGCTGTTTTGACACTACTGTTCCAACAGAAAATCCTGGCCTGACAGCCCATGTTCCTGAGGAAGTTCCCAAAACCTGGCCTGTGTTTTATTGTCTGCCCAGAGCACCCTTTGGACCGCTGCATTTATCTGACTACCCACTTAAACAGGAATATAATAAGTTTACCTTGGACAATATCCTCCTTTTTGATTGCCTGGCCCAACAGAGAACTCCACAAACAGTATATCACAAAGGGTTCTGGTAAAAGCACCCTGCCATCATATTCTTTGGGAAGTACAATTATTTGGCTGCCTATCAGACAGATATGGAGCACCCCCAACACTCAACCTGACTGCCTACCCCCAGCCTGGATCTGTCTCCTCCCACAACCAGTCAATATACAGGCATAGTCTACATTACCTTGGCTGGGTTAGTTGACACCATGGTGCTCTCTACCAGACCTTGGGCCTTGTAGGCCAATCAGCATCTTATCCCATCAAGTTAGCACCCCTCCTATGGTGGGCTCTTTCCTCCTCCCAACAGGGCAAGTTGGCAGCTGAGGCAAACAGAACCCCAACTGGGATATGGTATCCTGACATTATGGCAATCTATACAAATCTTGGTAACCTGAGCCTGAGGATGTTGATAATTCTTGAGGCCTTTTGTATGTCTTTTATTGATTATCACTTTTTATGCATATAAGTTGTCAACCAATTATGTGCTATGATAAAAAAGACCCTGACCACACAAACTCACAATAAAGGCTTGGGAAGTTCAGCCGCTGGGCCTTCTCAAATTCAGAGCATAGTGGTAACCCAGACTAATTTCCAAATCAATATGCCTCATATGGGCAAGTCAAACCTAGAGGAGGCCCAAAGGGCCATGCCAGTACTGCAACTCCATTTTCAGACCAACACAGATGCTTATATCAACAACACTGAGAAGATCCTGGGCATAGATGCTATGCTATCTGGAGACGCCTAGACTGGTTTAGGGAAGCTGCTACTGAGGCCATGGAGTTATGTTTGGACTACACTAAGTTTGAATCTGAACTCATAACCACAGGGGAGGACTGAGATACTAGACACCACACACTCATCAAAATGTTAGAGATTGGACAGAATATGATAGCTATCCAGTCTTATACCAATGAGTTCATGACCTTGAAGAATTGAGCATTGCATAAAGACAAGTTGTTGGCCATCCTGTACAAAAAAGGTGTGAACCTAGCCCTAAAGGATCTCCTGTGACACTATCCACCCTCCTTTCCTCTGAACAGACATGTAACTCTGTGCAAGGGACTAAGCCTGAACCAGGAACCTGCTATTCATTGGTCAACCAGACCCGCCAGAGCACCACCTGCTCACAGACCTGGGTTAAGCCCCAACAAGCTTCAATGCCATTACTGTGAAGAACTGTACTTCTATTGTCATGAGACTGGACATCTTACTTGGGAATGTCCACGCAAGACCCCAAATACTGCTTCTTTAGCTCAAATAAACACTACTGTTCAGTCTTATAAGTACATCCCTGTTTTTATACCCTTGAGCGGCCAACTAAGGCAGCTAGAGGCTTTTATTGAAACCAGGGCAGACAAAAGCTTTATGGAAGTAGGACTCACTGAAGAGTAAGGATTGACGGCAGCAAAGGAACAGTACTGTGTTACCTTAGGGAAATGTACTACCAACATAAGTTGGGGTTGTCTGCAAGAGCTCCCTGTCCAAGTAGGATCAAATGTATATCATATCTCCTTGATCTTGATGAAGGGACTTCCTCATCTGTTGATTCTGGGAGAATCCTGGTCAGCCTGGCATGGTGCTATCTTGAATTACCAGGATCAGACTGTCATCCTGAGTAGACCCCCAAACCATTATTACACCTTTTTGTTTCAGTGAGGACCAGAATGCACCAGGGAAGCTGATGATAATAAAAATGGAACCCTTCAAAGGGGTTCTGCCTCCACAGCTGCAGAAGTGGACCCATGTGTTCAGTGAGGAAGAGGCTACTTGTTTGCCTAGCCATTCTGCCTTTGATCATGCAATTGATATGATGCCTGGTACACAGACCAGCCACAGACTAATATACAGCTGTAACCACAAGAAACAGGTAGCCCTGAAGTCCTACAGTGTGTAAGTTTAGATGGCAGGATAAAAGATGCAGGGAAAAACAATGTGGATAAAATAAGCAAATTTTCAGTTGCTTCAACAAAACAAGACCAGATTGATAAGAGGGGGTTGCTAATTTTACGCCTCTGTGCATATAACAAATGGCAGACATGAGGACCAAAATTAAGAACATTAATTGAAGAGGTAAATCTGAGGACAAAGTTGAGGGTACCAAATGATACAAAGCAGGCCAAGGGGAAGTCAGGGAGTCTGCTGAAAACTGGAAGAGAGCGGCTAAAAAACTATCAACCACAGGGGCCAGGAGGCTAAGGTACTCTAACATAAGGGTTTTTTAAGACTTGTTTTATTCTTCAGGGAAATATAGCTATCTAGAAACAAGTTTCTAGAGTGGAATGAGGGAAGTCTTAAGGTGACTAATGATGGGGGTGGTGGAGATTTTGCATCATCTGATTGGTTGGCAAGAATATTTTCAGCAATTGGAGGGCCTGTATTGGAATTCAAGTCAATGATGTCATAATTTGAAAAAAGTTGGCAACCAGCGGGACAAGCGCTGCCATCCCCAAATAGTGTATCATGTATGATTTTCTTGTCATAATTATTTGGGGAGAAATAGGGCAAGTCCAGATTTTCCAAGGCTATTTAGGCAACCCCAGCTTTGACCCATTTCTTTGTAAATGATGGTGTTTATGTCATCTATGTCTCTCAAGGGTTTTGCGGCAGTTCTTTGCTGGTTTCTGGTTCTGCGAGGGTGTAATATTTCTTCCATTTGGTTTTATATCATAACAAATTGAGGACATGGCAAAGAAAGGGTTTATCTGCGCTTCCAAATCCCCTTTTTCATTGCCCATGTTGTTTGTAAGAAAGAAGGACTGGGGAATGTATCCATGTGTCAACTATCAGAAGCTGAATGATATTACAATCAAGAACCACTACCCTATTCCCAATGCTGACAGTTTTTGTGAGGTATTAAATGGAGCTCAAATGTATTCTAATGTTGATATCTGGGATGATTTCAACAAGATCCAGATCAAGGAAGGTGATGAATGCAAAACAGCTTTCAAGACACACTACAGTCTTAATGAATACTTAGTAATGCCATTTGGGTTATGTAATGCACCCAGTACCTTTCAGAGTATGCCAAAATTGATCTTGTGAGAGTTCCTGGACCAGTTTTGTGTGGCCTACTTGGATGATATTTTGGTTTATAGCAGGAACCACCAGAAACATTTGAATCATCTACACCAAATAATGTAACAACTTTCCCAAGAAAATCTCCATCTGAAGCTGAAAAAATACAAGTTTTTCTAGTCAGAAGTGGAATTATTGGGTTACGTGGTAAAGACTGGTGGCTTTTCTATGGCACAGGACAAGGTAGAAGCAGTAACAGCTTAGCCAGTGCCCAAATGTAGGAAGGATATTAGAAGTTTTTTGGGTCTGGCAAATTACTGCTGGGATTTCATCAAAAAAGTTCTCAGATTACGCTGCCCCTGACCCGGCTCTGTTCAGACAAAGTCCAGTTTGTATGAACTCCAGAGTACTGATGGCTTTTGAGACACTGAAGGCAGCCTTTACTTCTGCTCCTGTCTTGGCAATGTCAGACCACACTAAGCCCTTCATTTTGGAGAGTGATGCTTCTGACTTCATAGTGAGTGAGTGCTTCTTTAGAAGGAAGGGGATAGTATACTACATCCTGTAGCACATTATTCAAAGAGTATGACAATAGCAGAAGGAAACCATCCAATATACAAAAAAGAGATGCTGGAAATAATGAAAACTTTGAAACACTGGAGGAGATATCTGTGCGGTGCAGAGTTTCTGGTTAAGGTACTGACAAACAATAAGAACCTTGTCTATTTTTTGATACTAGACAGTTGAGCCAGCAGCAGGCCAGATGGGCTCTTGAGCTGTTATATTACTTCCTCATAATTAACTACAAACCTGGCAAGGTTAATGTAGTTCCAGATGCACTGAGTAGAAGAGCAGACCTGGTACCAACCCACACGGAGACACATAACCATAATACCCAAGTTCTCTTGTATTCAGTCAGCCTGGGAATTTACCTGGGTTATATGAAGATCAGGGCAAGCCAAATAGACATAATTAAAGCCCAGCTGGTGGACCTGTTCTCAGTTGCCCAAGTAGCCAACTTGGGGAAGGACAAGGATAGCCCACTATAAAAAGCTGGGTTTTGATTAAAAGGAACAATCTTGATGCTACACAATAGGATCTATGTACCAGAAGGCCAAACTAGGATTGCCGTGATAAGGGACTATCACAACTCAGAGATGGCTGGTCACCCAGGAAGACTTAAGACACTCCAAGGCATTAAACATAACTATACCTAGCCTAATATTGACCAATGCATGGTAGAGTACCTGGAAGACTGTGAAACCTGTGGGAAGACCAAGACCAGAAGAAGCAAGACTTAAGGGTTAATAAGACCTTTGGAGATCCCTAAAGGGCCACAGAGATCAGTTTCTATGGATTATATTGTGGAACTTCCCCCCTCTGGATTGTTAAATGCCATTCTGGTGATAGTTGATCAATTCACTAAGATGTTGTATTTTGTTCCTAACACTACTCACTGTACAGCCAGCAAGACCACCAAGCATTTTTTTGTAAAAAAAGTGCTAACATAACATGGATGCCCTAGTGAGGCTATCACCAATAGAGGACCCCATTTCACATCACATTATTGGACTCAATTAATGTGAGACTTGGGAATCAAGTGATGCATGTCAACTTCTTATCATCCACAGACTGATGGCCAGACAGAGAGAGTGAATCAGATCCTTGAGCAATATATCCATTGTTGTGTCAATACATACCAGGAAAATTGGTTGTAAATGGTGCCAATGGCCCAGTTTTCTTACAGTAGTAAAGATCACGCCTCAACAGGAATATCTTTTTTAAAGGCTAATTATGGGTTTGATCTTACCTGGGATCCCAAGATTGGCTCCAAGTAGTCCAATGCAACAGGTCACTCCTGGGTGGAACAGATCTACAAGTATCAGGTTATCTGCTGAAAGAACTTGGACCAAGCAGTCAGAACCTACAAAGCTTTTGCTGATAAGAAAAAGATCCCTGAAAAGCTGTTGATGAGGGTAATGAGGTTTATTTGGATTCACAAAACATCCCTCTTTACATACCAAGCCAGAAATTGGCTCAAGGGCATAGCAGACCCTATAAAATTGTCAAGTTAATAGGCAAAGTGGCTTATAGGTTGGACTTGCCACCAACTTGGAAGATCCATAATGTTTTCCACAGAGCGTTGTTGTTCAAGAAAGAAGTAGTTTTTCTCCCTCATCAGAAGCTCAAATCAGCACCACCTCCCATCCAAGTGGGAAAATCAACGGAATACAAAGTGGAGTACATGCATGGAGACCAGACCCCTTACAAAACACCCCAGTACTATGTGAAGTGGTTGGGCTATCCATTGGAGGAAAGCACTTGGGAACCTGTAGAAAACTTAAATAATGCTAAGCAAGCCATCCAGAAGTATCTGGAGAAGAAGTCTAGCCTTGAGAGATCAGAGGGGATGGAGAGGGATGATGTCATGGATGAAATTCTGCTGTAATAAGTGAGAAACTCCAAATAGGAGAATTGAACCCAGGACCTGATTCTGAGGATTGTGGGGACCCTGCAGGCCCTTGGGCTGCCCACCTGTGTTTTTCACGGCTAGCCGGTGAAAGAGATGGAACAGAAATTGGTTCAAACCTGATTAATCAGGGAAATTTGCAGGTCTGCCTGGCTGCAAATTTGCAGGAACAAGCTGGATTACTGGGAGCGCTAAACCAATATGGTGTCATTCCTGTCATAGTTGACAGGCTGTCCAAAGAGGGGTTTGCTGCTCAGCACAATGGGCTGAAATCCAAAGGGAATTCTGATGATTGGCTAGAAAACTGGGCCACTGGGCCACATGATCCCCCATCATGTAGTGACCCCAAAGCCACTCCTGAAGATGTGCAGCTTATGGAGCAAAGATTGTCCTGGCTTAGGGATTCTGGAGGTTTCTTGGTCCCTAATGGCAGGAATTCTGGAGACAATGATGAAGGCGTGAAGAGGTTGTGTATGAACTGTCAAATGGAGATCATTCCAACAGAAGATATGATGGGCCTGATGGACCATAATGGGGCTGGAACTCTTGGCCTGGAGAAAACTGAGCAAACTCAGCCATCAGGTGATGGGCTAGATTCCAAACTTAGCATTTTAAATGGTATATAAACCCCATAAGGTCTTGACAAAATGGTATTACCATTCTGAAATAAATAAGATTATGGGACCTTGGTTCTACCATTTTATTCCTTATTTTTTCTTGGTTGTTTTCTATTTTACTACTTTTCTAACCAAAAATCATGGCCTGACAACCCACGTTCCTGAGGAAGTTCCCAAAACCTGGCCTGTGTTTTATTGTCCGCCCAGAGCACCCTTTGGCCCACTGCATTTCTATGACTCTTACTTAAATGGGAATACAAGGAGTTTTTCTTGGACAATATCCTCCTCTTTGACTGCCTGGTCCAACAGAGAACTCCACAAACAGTATATCACAAAGGAGCCTGGTACAAGAACCCTGCCATCATATTCTTTGGGAAGTACAATTATTTGGCTGCCTATCAGATAGATATGAAAGCATCCCCAAAACTCAAACCTGACTGCCTACCCTCCAGCCCAGATCTGTCTCCTCCTACAGCCAGTCAATATACAGGCATAGTCTACATTACCTTGGCTGGGTTAGTTGACACCATGGTGCTCTCCACCAGACCTTGGGCCTTGTAGGCCAATCAGCATCTTATCTCATCAAGTTAGCACCCCTCCTATATGTGGGCTCTTCCCTCATTCCAACAGAGCAAGTTGGCAGCCAAGGCAAATGGAACCCCAACTGGGATGTGGTACCCTGACAATATACCAGAGATAGGGCAGGACCATGAGAGCTCTTTCTTCTACTTCCTGGTTGAGAACACACTATCTTATCTTTTTGAGAACTTTGGGGCTGCAGCGTCAAAATTGGCTGTTACCAATGAGAAAACTGCAAAGAAGACTGAGAGCCTCTTGGCTGCCTTTGGTATGGCCTGGTGCATGGACAAGACAGGAATACCACCAGCAACAGAGAAAACGTTCTAAAAGATAAAATATGAGGGGTAAATTGATACAGTTTATATTAGACTGTGCAAGTTTACAAATGCATTTGCTGGACAAAGGCTCTATCTTGTGATTTACCTTGGATATTTTTCTACTTTGGGATAGGCACAGGGATAGAAGACCTAGAAGGGATTTCAATCTGGATTACTGAGGCCAGGCTCTCCCTGGAAAGCAAGAAGGTTACCACTGATTACAACTTGGTTGACCATGTAATTCATGATGCACTGGTCCTGGCTGTGATTTATGGGTTTGTAGCCCCACCAGAAAAGCTGCTTCTCTAGTCCCACCTAACAATCCTTCCTTTTACAAGCCTCAGGAAGTATTTCAATCAAGGTGTATCTACTATATACAGTGTGGCAGTGGAGGTTGTGTGTCACCTCTATTACCAGATGGTGGCATACAGCACACCCACTATTGATAAAAAATAATAAAACACTCCCCAATATAATCTATTTTTATTTTACTCATTATTTTTATAATATAACTCAAAGTCCTTATTCAAATTAAAATAATTGATAGATTAAAAACAATATATAGATACAGCATATATTTGGGAACAGTTGGCATTTAAAATGCCTGCATGTTGATTATCAAAATTAATTTTATACCCCAGTTGACACATTAGAAAAGTCTAGATAAAGTTTATTATCATGTAAACTACTGGAAGTTGACACTTTTTTAACAAGCAAAAAGCCAAATTCTGAAAATTTTACCTAGTAAAAATTAAGCTCCAAATAGTTTTTAGGGATATGTCAGGATTTTGGGATATTGACTAATTAACAGATTCAACCAATTATTGCAGGCCAGCTGGCAATTGCTCTTTGGAATGGTTTCAATAGAATTATGCGGGCCGCAGTTTGCAGGATTAATGAATCAACAACCAAATCATGTCCTGGCATTAACATTTTCATGTATTCCTAATTAATAGTGAAACATGCAGATATTGTGCAATTAATTAATTCACCTCAACAACCACCTCAAACATGCTTTGCATATATAATTACTATTATAAACTTTAATTACACTCTAGAACAAGGGCCATCATATGGGCCATCATCTGAAACACTTCTAGAAGAGCCCAAAATAGACTGGGCCATCAAACCAAACACTCTAAGATAAAAGGCTTTGAGCCTATTGTATTAGAGAAGCTCTGATTAAGTAAAACAATCATCTCCACCAACTAGTAGCCAGTCAGGCTAGATAGTCACCTGGAACATGGTCCAGGTCCACAGCTACTCTGCTCACATTGAGGGATAGTTGCACAGCTTCATAAAGGATACTGAGCTGTGGAAGTTGTCAAGAGAACTTCTGTCACAAACCACACACACTCAAGGTTGAGCCAAGCTAACTTGGAAAAACGCAGGCAGCCAGGCCAGCCTCAATATCAGTCTTCTAATAAAGAGTTGATATTTCTAATCCTTTCCCTAGTTCAATTCTAATTAAGTGGAGAGCAAAAGATCATACTGTTGCCATACAGCATTAAACCCTATAGTAAAATATAGGCACAACAACTTATGAACCTATATCCAGAAGTAGGAAGAACAATCCCAAATCTTTTGGGCCTTGGGCCCTGTCAGACTTGCTACTTCTGATGACAACAAAATATTCTGGGCCAAAGGTTACGCCAAAGTCACAGGTTCTCTGTACTTTCCTAATGTTAGAAGACTTAGGATATCATCTGGCTGATGATAAAATACCATGATCCACAATTTTCTGACAGGTAATGATATTTTGTAGAATCCAAAAATAAAATAAAAATGACTCAAAATAATTTAAAAATATAATAAAAATACACTTCAAAAAAATTACTGTGAAATTGACTAATTCACTATAAAATTATTTTATTTACCTTATAAAAAGTTTTAAAATTATTTTTCAAAAAAATCTTGATAAAAATTAATTATATCAAATAAAAAACTAAATAAATACTTATTTTAAAATATTTGATATAATAGAAACCCAAAATTACATATACTTTAGTACTGTAAATTCAGAACCTAAATGTAAAAATGCGGGATTGTCAAATCCAAGAACCAAATTTCATATCAAAAATGAGGTGGATTTGAAATAAATATAATTTATGGGCATCTCAAAAAGGATGTCAAAGGATCTAGAGTAGATTTGTGCTAATTATTTTAGGAAGCACAGGCATTCTCAAAAATCACCCTATTCCATTTTAGGACAGCTAAAATTTAGATCCTACTATTCACCAACTTAACATACTTAACAATAAAATTGACTAAAATACACACTTATCTTTTTGAGTTTAATTTTTTAATAAAAATTTATTATGCTTTCTTTTAATAACATCCAAATAAACAAGCTGTTCCCTGGCCTTGACAAAATTATATAGGGCTACACTGGGTCTCTTAACGGTGAAGCCTCTGTCTATGGTCATTCCCAACCCACATGTCCCTCCCCAAGCACTACCCAGGAGTGTGTTCTTTCTCCTGCCTCCTCAAGCATGGCCCTGTTTGCCCATCACACACAGGTAGCTGCTAACCCAGATTATGTATCAACACTAGCATCTGGAATTGGCCAATTGCGCCAAGGAGTCACCCAGAGAACCCAGAATCCAGAAACAGCCAATAAGATGGCACTGTATGGTTCCCAAAACAGACACACCCCACCTCTAGCCAATCATCCTGCAAGACAAAGAAGAAAGCTAATTACCCCAGAGATTGTTCTCAAAATGGTCAAAAACAAGGGATGCTTATGTCCCTTAGGGAAATTGTGACAGTGATGGGTTTTGCAAAGTCCACTGTGACTGCAACACTGCAAGCACACACCAATTGTGCCCCCTCCCAAGAAGATCCCAACTGGTGCCTAAACTTCAACTGAAGGTAAAAAAGCCCATTCTATCATGATAGCTATCATGGAGCGTGACCTGCAGATGCCCCTGGTCCAGGTTTATCTCCAACTGGGACTCCATGGCATTTTCACAAATAAAAGAACAGTCAATTTGCAGATTCACAGAGTTGTGATTGCTGCTAGAATCTTGTCCCATCAGGTTATCATTAGCCCCAGTTTGGTGGATACTAACCCCTACAATTCAACCATCATTAATTTTATTAAAGGGAGGGCAATTAGGACGTGTAATGACAACATCTTCTTGTTGTATGCCAAGATTTCTGCAAGTATCCAAGATTATGGAGAAAAGCGTATTCAATCCGACATCTACAAGCGCGGCCCAATCTTGTATTGTTTTATCAGGGTTTTGTTGGCAGTTTCCCCATTGGGTATCCATCATTACCCAGCAATATAAAACACCCCAGATGGGTATGCCTACCAGACAGAGCTCAAGGACATGCTGGAAGAGTGGGATACCCAAAAAGCTGTGCACACAGTTGTACTGAGTGTGGAGATGGAGCAGCAGGAATGGGCAACTAAAGAAATTAGGGCTGCAGGGCATACCTGTTGGTCCTATCCCACCAATCATGCTGACATGCATCTTGCAGATGTATGTCTTTAAAATTTTGGTTCTGCTCTTAGGCGCACAAAGCTTGCCACCTACAATGAACTGTGCTCCCAAATTGAGAAGGGGTAAGAGCTTTTCTCTTCTGTATTTGTCCAGGACTTATAATATCTCATCATCTTCTATGCAAGTGATAGTGTTAAGTCCAGAAAGGACTCCTGCCTTCCCCCACACTCATCCATTTGTTTTTTCAAGCCCACATATATGACAGAAGAAAAATTTGAACAATTGAAGCAATCAGCTCTTTCTGCCTCTCCCCAGTCAACAAACCCTGCCTCCCTAGCCCCCCATCAAGATCAAGCCACCTGCCTTCCAACCCTGACTCCCAAACCACCACCCATTCCCTCCCCACTATCTCTGATGCCGTCCCTTTCACAGGTGCAGATGATGGCAACATAAATTCCGCCCATTCCCTCCCCTTCTTGTCCTTTGATGAGTAAAATAAAACTTCCTTGTGACAGCTTATTAAAGTTGATATTATTTCTTCCAATTCATAATTTATAATATATATTTATTTTATTGAAATTCTCTATAGTTAATAAAATGGTATACATTTGATGCATTAATATATAATTATTTGCATGAATATTTTTCATTATCAATAATAAATTACAGACCACAAATGTAAATGTTATATTAGAATATTGCATGTATGCGTTAAATCCTGATATTTAGATATGAAATACATAACTCAATACATTCTGTATAATAAAATTCATTGTAAACAAGGTCTTTTTCATTGTAATTTATATAAATGGACTGTGGTTATATTAGAGAGCTTTAACACTTAGTAAAAATTTGATACATAGTGAATTGTACAGCTTGTATATTTGCCTATTAATAACACTTCTGTAAAATTTCTAGTCTTTTTGAGTAATAATGATGTAATGGGTTAATAAATTACTTTTAATACCATTAATTGGCTGATATTTATGCACTGGTGTCTAATTGGTTGGTCTCACATCCAATCACACAGGCAATAGGAAGTGTGATTGCCACCCTGAGACCAAATGTGGTTGGGGTGGCAACAACATTTCCTATTGCCTGTGTGATTGGATGTAAAACCAACCAATTGGACACCAGTGCATAAATATCAGAAAATGCATAATCACCACAGCTAGGAAAATCAGCCAATTAATGGTATTGAAAGTAATTTATTAATCCATTACATTATTATTACTCAAAAAAAGACTAGAAATGATACAGAATTATTATCAATAGATAAATACACAGGCTGTAAAATGTACTATGTATCAATATTTGTACTAAGTGTTAAAGGCTCTCTAATATAACCACAGTCCATTTATATAAATTACAATGAAAAAGACCTTGTTTACAATGAACTTTATTATACAGAATGTATTGAGTTATGTATTTAATATCTAAATATCAGGATTTAACGCATACATACAATATTCTAATATAACATTTACATTTGTGGTCTGTAATTTTTTATTGATAATGAAAAATATTCAGGTGTTGATGGTAGTACTATAAAAACAGGTTTTTGATGTACTACCATCAACATGCCAAATATCTACAGCCTAATCAATGAATTAGAGTCAGTCCTCCAAAAGGTTATTGAGCTTGAACATAAAATCAAAGAAACTGTAGTAAATCAGCTGGGAAATGAGGGAAGGGCTTTGGTCCAGCAAAATGAAACTGCAAAAAATAGCCATGAAACTTTAGTCAAAGAAGAACACAAGGAAATAGTTTTAAATCCACAAAAGAAAATACTCAAACGTTTAAAATTCAACAATTAAAGTTGAAACTTGTGGGAGTTTGCAAAAAATAACAGAAAGAATACTCAATATTTCAAATTGATTGAAGGAACTTAAATTTCAAAGGAAATCAACACAAATGAAGAGGAAACTGATCAAATGGAAACAGATGAAAATGAAGTACAAACAGGTAGCAGAAGAGTTACAATAAACAATGGAAATATACCAAATGAAAATCAAGAGGAAGAACAATTAGCACAGAAAATAAGAAGATAAGACCCAGGAAATCAAATGAAGAGCAGCCAACACTCATGAAGTTTGCTGAAGGGGCGCCAGTGGCTAAGGGGGCTTCAGGGGAAATAATCAGTAAGTTTTTTTATGTTTTACTTATACAATAGCTTTAAAAGCTATGGTAAAAACCAAAAATACCTCAGATTTAAACAAAATGATTTCAGATTTGAACAAAATCCTAGTTGTTTGAGATTCAGGATTCAAATAATTTTAAAAAAATTGGTTAATGAATGAACTGTTAAACAAAAAACAAAATTTTACTAGCCCATTATACAAAATTATATCAAAAATAAAGAGGTGTAGTATAAACCACAAACAAAATGAATTGATGCAGCAAGTGTGATGTATGTATGCTGTTCTGGAGTATATTATAATCCAATCAGGATTCATATGGGGCACCATCAGAAGGACTAAAATGAAACAAAATTTGAGCAATCTAGAAGCAAGATTCCATAAGTACAAAATGAAATGAAGTCACACAAGATGTGTAGTATGAGCAGCCTGAAATAGAAATATAACAGTTTAACAGTCAATCAACAGCTATCCAATTTAGATACAGAGGCATTTTATTCATTTTCATGGCTCCTGACTTGTATAAAATGGTTTTGAGAACTTTCTAAATAAGGGCTCAAGATTATAATAAAAATAAATCATAAAATTTTAAACTTCTACTTTTAGTGATTTTATCCTAGGTTTTTCAATGGTTTTCAACAACAACAACATTAGCAATGGCACCAGCAGCCAAGCCAGCTTCAATGGAGGCAAGGAAAAGAAAGTGGAGGCACCTGTTTACACCCAAGCCTTTGAGGCAGGTAATGAGGAATCCAACCTGTACCTGACCCCTATGACTATGACTTGTTCAGTAGTCACTTAGTGTCTAGCTCTGCCCCCGCTCTTTTACCCGCCCCTGCACAAGCTGCTCATCAGCCAACCAATCAGGATGGCAACCTTAATTTGGAACAACTTCCTGCCAGCAGTCAACCTGCCCCCCCATCCAATCAGGCTTCAGCTCCCCTGGCCCAGCGCCTCAAGCAACAAATCATCACCGCCCAAATTCTCTAATAAATTGTAGCACTGAACCTGCAGGCTCTGTCCTAGGATCAGATTGCTGACCAATTGCAATTTACCTGAGCCACTATCATACAGGAATTCAACAACCTGATGAATAGGTAAACCTTATTGGGGCAGCCAAGAAGCCAAAGAAGGCCCCAGAGTCCCAGATAAATGAGGCATATTCAGTCATGCTCAATCTTCTGCAGTGGGACCCAAAGCTTCCCCTAACCCAGGTCCAGAAGCAACTTGCACACCATGGCATTTGGGTTTCTGAGCGCATGGTGAAGCTCTGGATGCACAAAAAAGTGGCTTCAATCAGGGTGTTAACCAGTTTTGACAGCAATCAATGGGACATCAGTGAGGATTCCCCGTACAATCCTGCCAATGAGTCCACCCTCATCTGATGCTTGACAAGTTTATCAGATGACATCATTTTTATCCCATATTAAAAATTATCTATTGCTTTTGACAAGTTTGGGGAGCAAGGGAAATCCACCAAGAAAAATAGAAGGAAAAAGGTCAAGAAGGGGACTCTCATTGGTGCATCTCTGGGTGAACAACAAATGGGTTTGTCTATTATCTGAAAAACCCTGATTATACCAATGGCTACAAGTACAGCCATATCCTTGGTGGATTACTTGACTCCTGGGATATCTCAAATTCCAAGCACCAGGTTTTCTTGAGCCACCAGATGGAGGGTAGCTCCACCGCCCTTGAGGCCATCCAGTAACGTGGGCACCAGGCCTCAGTCTATCCTGACAACCATGCAGACATCCATCTGGGTGATGTTGTCTTCTTCAACATCAGATCCACATTACAGGAGTGCTGCCCTCAGGCTTTCAACAACCTCTATCTTGGGGTCCTTGACCACAATTTTCTCTTTGGTCACCAAATGGTGGCTGACTTTTTTGCGCAAATGGTTTTCCATGTGAACATGGGCAACCAATCACACAAGGATAAGCGCCTCCCACCCTGTGCCACAGCCACCTATCAACCCATCCAGCCAATGACAGATGAGGAATATAACAAGGGTTATATGGCGGCCATCACGCACAATCCTCCTGCCCCTACCCCTACCCCTGCCACCACTACCCCCCATCTTTCAGCCCCACCTATCCAATCCCAGACCCCCAGGCCAGCACCACCTCTACGCCTTCCTTCCTGTGCTATTCTACCTACTAGGCATCACTCTTTCCCACCCCAATAAACCCCCTGTTGCCAAACTTTTTCTATTTATATTACCTTTATTTTTAATTTCAATTGTTCATATTTTCTTTATTTATAGTTGGTTTTATTCTTTATGTTCAGCTTATTTCTATAAGATCATATATTTACTATGCCATGCATCTAGATCCAGAACATAGTTATTTTTAGCATTTAAACACAGCCCCTTGTGAAAATATTATCAACAATTTGGTGATCAGCTAAATTTGAACTATAAAATTATAGGTTAATTGTGTTTAGATAAAGTTATTACTGATCCAAATTCAAAACCTTAATGATAAACTTTAAGCCAATCAGGAGCTAAGTGATAAAGTGATTTTTGTGACATAAAGGGTCATTCAATAATTCTTTGGTGCATGTGTGCTAATTAACATGATTGGCTGGTTGTTTTGCCATTGTACACCATTGCTGCTGTGGCAAGTTGTTGATAGACTAGTACTAACCCAGCAGCTGATTGAGCACTAGTCCACCAACAACTTGCCACAGTGGCAATGGCGCTCAATAAAAAACAACCAGCCAATCATATTAATTAGCACACATAAACCAAAGAACTATTGAATGAACCTTTATGTTACAACAATCACTTTATCACTTGGCTCCTGATTGGCTTAAAGTTTATAATTAAGGTTTTGAGTTTGGATCAGTAAAAACTTTATCTAAACACAATTAACCTATAATTTTCTAGTTAAAATTTAGCTGATCATCAAATTGTTGTTAATATTTTTGCAAGGGGCTGTGTAAAGTGGCAAAAAATATATGGCAATTAAGGGAACAATGCTGACACAAAGCAAACTTCACAGATTGGGTTAAGCATAAAACATAT